>JAPYYV010001200.1:0-35112 GCA_030522625.1 Copidosoma aretas
AATGGAAGAGCCCAGGTGAGCCAAGACCGAAAAAAGCACGCCAAGTTCGATCAAACGTCAAAGTTTTGCTCACAGTTTTCTTCGATTACCATGGCATGGGGCATCAGGAGTTCTTACCATATGGTCGTACAGTCAATAAACAGTATTATCTTGAAGTTATGCGCCGTTTGCGAAAAGCAATACGAAGAAAACGTCCAGAATTGTGGAAAAACAATTCATGGCTGTTGCATCACGATAATGCCCCTGCTTACTCATCTTTGCTTGTGAGAGATTTTTGGCCAAAAACAACACCACAGTCATGCCTCAGCCGCCATATTCACCGGATTTGGCTCCATGTGACTTTTTTTTGTTTCCAAAATTGAAGAGACCTATGAAAGGACGGAGATTTGCAACGATTAGAGAGATAAAGACTGCATCGCTGGAAGAGCTCAAGGCTATACCGAAAAGTGATTATCAGAACTGCTTCGAGGATTGGAAAAAACGCTGGCACAAGTGTATTATATCTGAGGGGGATTACTTTAAAGGGGACAACATAAATATTGATAAATAAATAAATATTTTTTCTTAAAAATACAAAGTTCTTAAAAATACAAAGTCACCTTACCTTTTGAACACACCTCGTACCTATCATTTTTCGAGTCTTTTTTTATACAATAAAAAAAATTATTTATTCTTATGATACGTCAAATTTTTTGACTCTTTCCAATTAATTAGGCAGAGTAATTTAAAAAATTACGTCCAGATACAAACTCTTTTTATAAATTGTCTGGAATCGCTTTCATTACCGGGTCGTACTTTAGACGTAATTTATTTATTATTGAAATTCTTACTAGAAGCAAGCGTCAACATCAAGTTTGAAGAACAAATGGTAACTAAAGAGATAAGTAGACGACAAGTCTTATTAGAAAAGAATGTATGTACGTGTATACGTCTGAGGTTTCATCAAAATTTATTATTATTTACTTATGAATTTATCATATCGTTCTCATAAATTTCTTAAAGCTTTTTCAAATATTCGCGCCAACGTACGATCAAAATTTAGCCCGCCTCGTAGTTCATACTACCAGGATCAAAATTTAGCCCGCCTCGTAGTTCATACTACCAGCCGTTAGGTGGCTACCACTCTTGCAAGTGCAAAAGCTATGTCTGGGGCTTAAGTAGGCGCGGCCGATGCTCTTCTTGGCTCTCGAGCCCCGACGCAAGTCGGAGGTAGTGGTCGGGTCATTTATTAAATCTAATAAAACGACCTTGTTAAAGATACCAATCTCGGTATTCTTATTTAAACCAACCTTCCTCCTTCCATCAAGAAATTGTTGGATCTTACAATTAATAGCTTATTAACTGATGCTTGTAAGAGCGCACTCTTACATCGAGGGGGCAGGCGGCTAGCGACATCATTCGGACTCTAGGCGACTGCAGGGACGACTCAATCGTCAGCCCCACCAAGGAACCAGCGACGATTATGGCGTTCTCTCTCACTCTCTTGCACTTGCCCAGGCTCATCTACACCTTCGTAACCATGTCTTGGATCGCAGGCTACGTTCGAGAACATCGTCAGTGGAAATAGCTGACCGTCATCTCGCCGTCTGGTCTCGTCGTCTCGCATTCCACCTCGCCCACTGCCCAACCCCAGACGGCGCTTTTATTAATTTGGCGTTCGACGTGGGGCTATCTCAACAGAACTTGCAGCTGCTGCAGAGAGGAGCTTACGACGCAAAGTCTACAGTACCGACTGACCAACACCTAGCTACTAGCAGCCCAACTTCTTCTAGATGGCGACAAACATCTAGTGGCGCTCGACACGCATCACTAACAGCAAGGCAAGATGCCTAATACGAAGCCTGATACACTCGAGGATCTTCTGGCATAACTCGCGCTAAGTACACAGTTTTGCTGCGAGAGTTATCAACGTACGGAGGAAGTTGAGCACTCACCATGCTTGGACATACGCTTCAGCGACATCAGCTCAGCCAGTATCGCCTCCCGCCGATACTCCTCCACAGGACACACACACCAACTCCACGTCAGACGAATCTTTCTGGTCCAACTGCTGTTGTTACCTGAAGTATTTCGCTCAAGAAAGCAGGGAGTTCAACTGTCGGCAACAACCAATCACGTGGCTACGTTTCTGGTTAGCCCACTGATACTCACTTCTTAGGCGCCTTGGACTACGACTACAGCAACCCACTTTAACAAGCCCCAGAGCTATTCTGCCGCGGCCTCGCTTGCCAGTGGGAAGGGACCATACCCAGGATAGACTGGTCTGGCCCAGGGGCGTCTACACAGTCTTCGAAGCTTACCATGAAGCTCCACGCTTCTCAACCACAAATCGCACCTGCAGAGGGGGTCGATCGCTTACTGCACCCAGCCCAGTGGCATCGACTCAACCAGGATTGGGCCCTCGGCCAGACACTAGTCCCCCCTCTTAGGACCCACGCCCCAACAACCCATCAGCCTCGATCAGAAGATTAGGCCCCAACTCCAGCAGATAAGTCAGTACGGCCGTCTACCTACAGCTCCAACGAGCAACACAACTGTCCAGTACAAAAAGGACCCGCATAGCCCCAGCGGAACTCCGGCCGCTAATAAGCAAGATGGATGAATTGACTAGTGTGTGAGCGAGTGCAAACAAATTCGGGATACGTGTAAATCGAGAGTGAAAAATGAGTGTTCGCGGACCTTTAATTTACGAGTGTGCCACTAGTAACTCTTCGACTCATGTCGACCACCACTGCCACATAGATTCAACAAAATTTATCACGAACTCTTTAAAGTGGGGGGGTTTGTAACCTTCTGGGGTATCATCATTATTTACTAATATTTTACTTATAAATTTATCATATCGTTCTCATAAATTTCCTAAAGCTTTTTCAAATATTCGTGCCAACGTACGATTAAGATTTAGCCCGCCTCGTAGTTTATACTACCAGCTGCCAGATGGCTACCACTCCCGCAAGTGTAATAGCTATGTCTCGAGCTTATGTAGGTGCGGCCGATGCTCTTCTTGGCTCTCGAGCCCCGACGCGAGTCGGAGGCAGTGTTTGGGTCATTTATTAAATCTAATAAAACGACCTTGTTAAGGATGCCAATCTCGGTATTCTTATTTTAACCGACCTGTCTCCTTCCATCAAGAGATCGTCGGATCTTACAATTCATAGCTTATTAACTGACGCTTGTAAGAGCGCACTGTTACATCAAGGGGACAGGCGGCTACCGACATCATTTGGACTCCAGGCGACTACAGGGACGACTCAATCGGCAGCCCCCTCAAGGAACCAACGACGATGACGGCGTTTCCTCTCGCTCTTTTGCACTTGCCAAGGCTCATCTACGCCTTCGTCACCACGTCTTGGATCGCAGGCTACGTCTGAGAACATCGTCAGTGGAGATAGCTGACCGTCATCTCGCCGTCTGGTCTCGTCGTCTCGCATTTCACTTCACCCACTGCCCGACCCCAGAGGGCGCTTTTATCAACGTAAAATGAGACGGTCGAGAAACTTTTGGTAAAAAATATGAGAATGCTTAGTGCTTTATAAGACTAGACTTCACCTAATGTTTGAGCCTTCTCGAGTCACGTGACCAGCTATAGTAATCATTGGAAAAATAAAGTTTCCAATGAAACGCTATTTTTCTGTATCTTACTGCTGGTAAATTAAAAACAAAAAGTATGTAGGTAACGTACTTTTTCCCGCTGGATGAAATTAAAACATTTTTGAAGTGATTTATATCAGTAAAAGAGCTGAATTCGAGGTTAAAAAAATTGAAAAATTTTTCGTGATTAAAAGAACATTTTTATTATTTTTACAATCTTTTTAAATGCCTTTTAAGGTAAAAAAATTGTTGTAATGGTTAAACTCGTAGGTTAGGCGCTAGGTAGAACTAAAAAAATACAATTTTTTGAGATTTTCCTTGCATGATACTCATGTACATTATAGAAAAATTTATTTTGGTTAAGCTAGGTTTGCTTGATTGATTCCAGAATTAAGATTTGTGAAAATCTGTATAGCGGATCCAGGTGGTGGCCAAAATTTGTGAATTGGTGTATTATGCTAATGAAAAAATACGGACTTACTTCACGAATAGAGAGAAGTTCTAAATAAATATTGCTTTTTTTTTTGTATCTACCATAATTTTCGAGAAAACATTTCAAGAATCTTGATAACTCAAGCATTCACGTTCAAGTTTCTCATGTTGTTAAATTAGACGTGGGAGATCTAATATATACATACAGCAAAGTGATTTATACTTTTTTCGTGTACAATTAGTAATACGAGTAATACGTATTTACCCAAATTTACAATTTTGAGTCATTTACTGACAAATTAAATGTAGGCAGAAACATGTTTTTAATCAAACATCCAACAACTCCAGAAATTTGTGTTTATTTTAATAAACAAACGCCCCTTTTTTAGACAAAAAATTTAAACAATTATGTTTGCATACCAACAATACGAAATAAATCCTTTATTCCTTCCTCTAACTTTGAAGTCCTGATAACTGCTTGAATATAAGTATAGATTTACTCGAATTTCCACTTTGAAAGCTATTAGGCAATGCTTACTTTGTAAAGACTTTATTTTTTCACTTGATGTAAATCTCTTGTCTAATTTTCTTTCAGCTTTTTTATAAGCTTTCATGTAAGACTACTAAAAATTAATACTTTTTAGTCTATAAGTATTTTTTAGCCACATAAAGAATTCCTTAGCTGTTAATATTAAATTTGTGGACAGGAAACTTGCTCTTACGTTACTATTCCATAGGGCTGCTCCTAGTCCGTCACATGGGCTTTTTCAGTGTGCTGAAGGAAAAAAGTGCCACTAAGCTTTTATCATATAATTTTTGTAATAGTATGACAGAATAATAAAGTTGTGAAAATTTTTGTGTAGAATATCTACATTGGCACAATAAAGAAGAGCTTCCAGTCAAAAACTGATCGTGGAAATACTTTCGTTCTCAAGATTTATAAATATTTTTATCTTAAAAATGACGCTAGATACAAAAAATTTGTAAACTATATTTTTGACTTTGTTTTGTTCGTAGAACAAGTTCGTATTGTTTGATTACATTATTTCATTAATTTAAAGAATTTTGCCTGCCATATTGAATCCGCCATTCTAATTTTCAAGCAAACCTCACTAAGCGTGAAAATATCTTTTTTACCATTTATATGAGAAATAGGCAAAGAACATCTCGAAAAAACTGTTTTTTTTGTTCAGTGCTGCCTAGCGCTCAATCTTACAGTTTTTTTATTACGGAATATTTTTTTTCTTGAGAGCCATTGGATCTGCTTGAAAAAAAGAATGTCATGTGGAGAGAACATTTTTTTAAACTTTCTCACCTCAAACTCTGGTCTAACTAATTTTTATAACTTTGCACATATTTTCATTTGATCTAGCGAGAAAAAGTACTCCTTTTTTCTATCTTCGTATTGACCAGCAAAAAAATACAGAAAATTATCGTTTGATCGAAAGCAATTATTTGTAAATGAGCACTGTAGCTATTTACCTGACATAAGAAGGCTTTTGTTTTAGGTGAAGTCTAGTCTTATAAAGCACTGTCAATTCTCATATTTTTTTACCAAAAATTTTTCCTACAGTTTCACTTGACGTGTAATGCCCCATATATATATATATATATAATAGTGGGGCTTCACCGCCCTGCGCGCTTCGCGCGCTAACCCCCAGACATTTATGAATTTTTTAAGTTTTAGAAAAGCAAAAGATAATTCAGACCGTATGATGAATTTTCTCCAATAGTAAAAGATTGAATTTTGTATGCATGAATAAGTTCTCCATACAATAGGTTATTAGGTTAATGTCACTTATGTTTAATTTTTTAGCTGTCATCTATTTATTTATTTAAATTTTATAATAATTATCTTTTTTTTATTTGAATATTTTTTCCTTTGTTTTCATGTTAAAATTTATTAAGTTTTGTTGTCCCGCCCGTTATTTAAAAATGATTAAATTCAAAATTATAATCATTACTTTTCGATTTTTATACTTGTTCCCCTAGTTATTTCGTTCATTTAGATAAGTATTGGTTATTCTGCTCTTCGTCTAATAATTCAATAATCAATGATAATAATGAGTAATCTTCTATTCGATTACTTCTTTTCCAACAGGTTATTTTGTTAATGCCTATTTGTGTATTCGGTTGGATTGTTTTGACACTAATTTTTTATAATCAATTCATTATTCCTAACAATGAGTAACATTCAATTGTTTTTTCTTGTATTATATTAGGTTTGTATTTTATAAGGTTAAAATTATTTGGCATCAACTTTTTTGCTCTCGATTTGAATTTAACATGAGTTCTGTCACTAAAAATTTACTAAACATGAGAACTACTCGGTTTGGCTCTTAATAGTGCTAATTGCACCCTTTAATACATTATGCTTCATTATTTACATGAAAATGAACGAACAGTGTACTACACTTTTGACCGGGGTAGATTCATCTCTCCCTGCAGTACTAAGTCCAAATAATGCAATGCGATATCCGATCAGACATTATCGCGGTCTGACCTCTACTTTATATGATTTGGATACTCTCGTAAACCTGCTGACAATATGGTTTAATACAGTGTACTAAAGTATCTACTCGTTTAGGAACATTGTAAAAAGGCCCAGTGGGTTCCGATAGCCCATGGTTTCTCAGTCCTTCATTATTTTTTTTTCGATGTATTTTGATTCCCTGATTACGAATTTCAAGGTTGAAAAGTCGAAATCATTAAGGAAAAAAAGTTATTAACAATATTTATAACCAATCGTCAAAAACGCTGATAAAATCAACCTCATTGAAGATACTATAAAATATTCTTATCTTTAGCTACAATTTAACATTTTTTATTTAAAAACTAGTATACGTTCTATAAATAAAAAATTTTCGCGTCTGTAATTGGATATAGGAGAGGGCACGATTGAAACTTTCAAAATTCTTCATGAGTGGAAAACAAATGATGTATGTTCTAAAGTTTAAAATGAAATCGATGATTTTGAATCAAGTAAAGCTATTTTAACATCTCATAATGAATACACACATTTTTTAAACAAAAAAATTTTAAGTCATATGCCAGGAAAGTTAGTAACGTACTACAGTATTGATTACGCAACTCATTAAGGAGTAGATAAAGCAGACAATAATATTTACATAAATTTTCCTAATTAGTACTTGAGTAATATCGGAGGAGATCTCCCACCACATGAATTAAATTAAAAAATTAATGCTATAGTTATGTTATAAAGAAATTTAAATATATCGGAAGGACTTTGTAATGGTACCAGATAAAAAATAACAATATTATTCAAGTATAATATCGAAGCTGAAATTATAACAGGACAAAAAAAAGAAAACAGAGTACTTATTCCCTGAATAACACTTAATACAGAAAATTCTTCATCACTACCTTTTATATTGTACAGAAAAAATTTTCCATTTACTTTAGCTTTCTCTATGACCATCAATAAGTCCCAGGGTCAAAGTTTTGATGCCTTAGGATTATACCTTAAGAAACTATTATTTTCTCATGGACAATTGTATGTCGCATTGTCAAGATGTAAGGGCAAACAAAAATTTTCATTTACATAGAATCTGAAAACAAATTTGGAATTGAAAACGTTGTTTGAAGGGAAATTGTTGATTAACAAAGAAGTTATGGTTTTGAAAATTTTATATAATCTTATCGTTAAATGTTAATATTATTTAAACTTATTTAATCGAAGATAGGGCGTTTCATACTAATAATAATTAAGTAAATCAACTTTAATCACATTTTTATTCATTTCAGAAAAACAAGCAGTATCCATCATGTTACGACATTTTCAAAAATGTAATGAGAATAAAAAACGATAATAAATTTAAACATAATAGGTTTTATGTTGTTTTATACGATTTTATATTTCAGTATTATTCTATATCCTTCAGTCAGTTGAATTCCATAGCAAGATGTGTAGGGAGTTATATGATGAATAAACAAATATAGATTGTATTTGTTAAAAGTTAAAAAAATTGATGTATTTCATATTTTTTTAATTTTTAATAATTGTTGTATTTGGATTTTGATATTTGGATTTAAATTTTTTAATATTAGTATTGTTCGAAAAATTTCCTGGAAAAATCTTTATTTTAATGTTTTCTACCCAGTAATGCTGTTTTTTGCTATTTTTGTTGTTTTATTTCAACTTGACAAAAAAAAAATGGTGAATATAGCCATCTTAAAAAATCAAACTTCCTATGGGAATAGATTGGCTTGTACTGTCCAATTTCTTAGACCTTTAAATTAAAGAAACCACAAGTTTCTTTCAGTATTTTTGTAACATTTTTTTGGAACTGTTTATGAAGTATAACATCATTAAAAATTAATCAGAGATCTACACTATAATGATTTTCCGGACTTAACTGATGCTCCAGACATTTATAATTACAAAGTTTTTTATTACAAAAAGTTATTTCACCTTTTAAACTAAGTAATTTGATAGGTAAATTATAATATAATAATGGGGGGGAGGTGCGGGAGTCCGGGAGGGAAGCTAGGGGGAGGTAAGGGCAGGGGGTGGTGCGGGGGGGAGCTGACCCAAGGCAAAAATCACGGAAAAACAAGCAAATAACTACGTAGAAAAAAGACAAATATTTATATCAGTCTTACAGTCACATTAATAAATAAACATTAATATTATTTTTCATTTGACGTATGTGTGTGTGTAATTTTTAAAATTACACCCACACATGTTTACGCGCTGCTCCATACCAAGCAAGCTCAACGCTTGTTGAAATTCGTACTTGGCGGGTTCACTTTAGAAGCTCGGAGCCAAAGGAAAAAAGAAGAGGAATCGAAGGAAAGGAGAAGATTCGTTTCGTCCCAGATCGCCACTTGGACTCTTCAGTGTGGCTTGTAAGCGATCTGCGCCACAGACGAACACGATAGATAAACTAAAACTAGCACTGATACGCTTCACATTATTATGCGATGGCGAGAATGCATTAAAGTGAAGCCACCAATTACGAATTTCAACAAGCGTTAAACTTGCTTGGTATGGAGCAGCGCGTAAACATGTGTGGGTGTAGTTACACACACACATACGTCAAATTAAAAATAATATTAATGTTTATTTATTAATGTGACTGTAAGACCGATATAAATATTTGTCTCGTTTCACCATTTTACAGTCGACAAAAGTATTATTGGTGTTTAAATAACTACGTAATTTGGAAGGGAGCGCTGGGGAGCGGGGGCGAGCCAGTGCTCACCCCAGAATCATACAACTATATAATATAGGAACAAATATATATATATATATATATATATATATATATGTATAAGTGGAGTTTTACCCTGCTACGCTATACGCGCGCCGACCACCTAACGATTTTCTAACATGAATCGAATTACTGCCAACAATACAGATTTATATATTCATAAAATAATGGAATAAATAGGCATATTTTTTACTTTGGATACATTTAATTTGTAATTTACTTATGATAATAATTCTGTTTATTAAGAGAGTCTATGATCGCGTTGATTAGGTTTGCCTTGAATAGGGTTGAAGCTTTTTAGATAGTGACATAAAGCGAGTTCAAAGGGGGAAAGACCTTAATGGATAACTTATGGGGGGGGGAAATCGGTATAAACGAAACGGAAAATTGAAGGTTAAATTTTCCTTTGAGTTGTATGCGGCTGCAAGGGTGGCTTTAAATTGATGCTAAAGGATCTTAATAATTATACTGGCCTCAGCTAAATCACTGGCAAGATCCTTTCTTAAGCCTGACTTATCTAAGTGTCATCTCTAAAAATCTTATGAGTTAGGCAATCAACCTGTTGAAGCAGAAGATTTTATTTCTCAACCGAGACGGACCCTTAACCGGATACGATATTTATATCGTCAGGAATGTGACCGTTGATGTTAAAACCAGAAGGAAAATGAGAATATATAATCGATACGGTCATAAAATTAAAACCAAATTATCAAAATTAAATCCAAAATCATTTAGTAAAAAAAAAGTTACTTAAAAACAATAGGAATAGAAAAAGAAAATATAAGTATAAAAAGGTAAATACAAGAAATTTGCATTTTTGTAATAATTTTGCCTTTAACATCAATTATTCAGATATCATAGTTCACATAACTTTAAATAATGTGGTATGTAAAAAATATCATAGTGCAAGATACAAATTTATTAAAAAAAACACTTCACAGATACATTTAAACTCAATCAATATGCTATTGGGGATTATTAATTTCATTTAAACAACTTGATATCAATTTTTATAACATTGTAACAATAAATTAAATCTGCAAATGCTGTATAAAATCCTTGTATTCTAACAAATAGTCTTTAAAAATAATGTAGTTAACAATCATAGTTAAAATACTATTTTCAGAACATTTAGAATATTAAACAAAGTATTTAGATTATTTGATCAGTTTGCAACAGAATAAATTTGATCTAGTGGATTTGTTAACAAGAAATATGCGCAAACAAAACTTAAGATATATGACTATGAATTAAATTCCAGACAAAAATCAACGACACAATGGTGGATTTATTAAATCGTATCTTATCTAATTTTTTAATATAAAAGATTAAGAGTGATTTTCGAAAATTACTCTATGCTTTCAATGATTCCTTTGTAAGTCGCAGCAGAGCACGAGCTAAGCGAAACAAATTAAAGTTTCTTTGAACATCCTTAAGATTGTAAATAGCCAGTGATTTATTTAAATACTTTATCTCAAAGGTAAATCGTTAAGAGTCAGTTATATTCGTGTTAAGTAATTGCATATGTTTATGCTATTGCATTCCTAAAATGAGGTTTACCGCACCCTTATATCCTGATAACTTCAAATCCAAACAATAATTTACTAACGCTATCTAATATTTATAAATACATCTATACTAAGGTTTCCCCGAGAATCTAATTTTTCCGAAAATTTTTAAAAAAACTTATGCTTTATGTACCACATACTGATAATACTCCTTGCACTGAAGAGAAAAGGCTTATTTGGAAAAAAAATTCTCAAAAATGTTTACATCAAGCATAATTTTTACTTAAAATGGATATTTTTAGTAGAAAAGAAGCAATAATATTCATGAGAATCATGTTTATAGAATATAGAAAAGCAATGTGGACATTCCAGTTGATAATTTAATACTGATAACTTACAATAATTTTTTATTATTGAAATATAATCAACATATAAATATAGAAGGTTGTTCATTCATTTGACGTATATAATACATTTGTGATTACATTTATAAAGCAAATAATAGAACATTTTCTTAATTAAAAAGGAAAGTTTTGTAGAGAACCGAGATTCATATAATGAAATTGCGAAATATATTAAGGTCGGTATTTAAGTCATATAGAAGCAGCATAGAGAGTTCTGAAATCAGCAATGTGTGGTCGAAGATACAAAGTATTTTATTACCCGGAAGATGTTGATAATACACGCAAATTTTCTTGTACGGAAAATAAAATGGATCAAGCGATTCAAAATTTAAAAACACCATTTACGGCATTGTTCAAGTTAAATCAAGAAGATGCCTTTGTACGAACTATTATACATGTTAATATTCCAGAATATTGCACTTTACATAACCAATGTAAAGTTTGGGTGAGACAAAAGTACATAAAAACTAATATTGCTTTAAGTAAATTAGAGGTTTATTCACATAAGGATCTAGAGAGATAGTATATTAAACTCATGCAAATATAGTCAAATAAAATATATCTTTTGTTGATATAAATACTGTTAATAATATACATTATAGTACTTTTGAAAAATCTGCCACTGTTTCGGGCCTTGTTGATTATGACTCTCGAATTGTTGAGGTTTTTGAAGAATTAGGAAAGATCGCACTTGGTTTCTTGTGTCAGAAAACGTTGAAAAGAATATCATTTGAAATAAGTTTAAAAATATTTTACTAAAGATTTTATTGAAAATCATAAAAATACAGCTCATTTGAACTCTAATAAAACTTACTATTTCGATGATATGTCATGTAAAGATTTTTGATTACCTAAATCTAGAAAATTATTAATTATTTTATAAAAAATGACGATAAAATAAAATTTTGCAAAAACCATTTTGAAAACATATCGTTAATTGAATCGGGAACTCCTCTAAAACGGTTTTGCCGATTCTCATAAAATTGTGTGCATATATTTAGCAGATCTACGAATAGTACGTAAACTATTCTTTATACCCTTAGGAAATAAGAATGTTCCATATGGTTAATTTTTTTTATAATTAAAAAAAAAATTCTATTTCAACTTTTCTAAGATTTTAAATGGAAAAAAACACACAACCCTAAATTATTACCTTTCTTTCGTCGATTTGTTTTTTTGATTAGCGATAAGAGTACTTTAATAATTTACTCCAAACAAATCCACTAAAATGCAGTGCTATAAATATTTATTCTCATTTTGCTTAATATAGATCTAACCTTCAGTTTATCAAGTGATCACCTCTAAATAAATAGTATTTAACACGTGTCACCAGTTCCCGTTAACGACAACTATTGTGTTAGCTGTATAAATCATTTCGTAATATTTTTTTACTTTCATTATTTCTCATTGTTATTTATTAGTTTCTGCGTTATTAAAATTACTTACGTTGATTAATAGATACTTTAATTCACTCTACTTGTGCGTTTTGTACAGTGTACAATTCCAGCAATACGTACAGGAACAAATTTTGGCCGCTGAACGACTAGATCTAGAGACATGCAAAATAGCAGAGCCCAAAGATTTGACCAACAAATCCAACAGGATGGGTAAGTTGTGTATGTGTTATCATGGCACAATTACGTAAATCACATTTACAAGGGGAATAAACTGAACGAAATGAGCAAAGATGATTAGAACAAAGATCAGTACGTCGATCAGTTGCTAACACACGCAGAGCAAATGACTTAGTTGTCTGGCGTTTGAGTATGAGCTCAATATTAAATATTAAGCTTATACGAAAGTGGAGACTAGTGCTATGGACGAGCAACGTCAGCATTGTAATTCTCTTAAATTGAAAAATAAGCGAGCCGGTATGTGTTGCGTGTCAGGAAATAAGCAGCTTCCAGAAATTGAAACACCACCTGAACCATTAGACGGCTTAGTTATCGGTACAGATTTAGATTCTAGCCTGTTCCTAAAGTCAATTCAAATGTTCAATTCATGTTTTGCAATGGCATCGGTCAGAGCTACAGGTAAAGTTAAAAATAATGCTGCAAACGGTCAACAATTCAATTCCACATTTAAAATCAAAGGTCAAGTTCATCAGGAAGTGGGCTGATAGCTGCCAATACCAAACGAATCACATAAATTATTACAAATTTACTTTATAGGCAGAAAGGATTATTAAAGCGCACATGTTAATCGCGTGGATGCACGTTGTAGCTAGAATCACATCAAATCTTCGGCTGCCAGACGCATTTTAGGCAAGCTGGGCACTTTATAAAATAAGCACAATGAATTGTTGAAAGTATTGAAGTCGCACATTATCAAATAACAAAGTAACAATGACGCTATTGTCATTAATCCTGATAAAAACCTGCTGGAGAGCCCATTTGTACGTTCAATACACCCTTTTTTGATGACCTTGTTGGAATCATGTTTGAAAAGCGGACAGCTACGCGAGAAATCATTAGTTGAAAAAGAAAAAGTAATCCAGAGTAAAAAATTAAATATAATAAAATAAAATGAAGGAGAAAAAAGTAAGGTATTGCATAAATATTAAACAAGGGGATCCCGTAACAGGTAATTCATTCATCATCAGACATAATTTATTATGAACATCGTTACTTAACCCATTAACGCTGAAACGTTCCCATTTTTTAGCGACTTTTTAACGTGATTATTTTTTATGTTTGTAAGATCGATATAATTTTGTTTTCACATATTTTAATGTGAAAAATAGTCCTCTTTGTAAATAATTTATCAAAATTTTTGTCAGATTCAAACAAACAATGACATGACGAATGTACAACCAAAAAAAAAACAAAATTTAAAAAAAATTTTTTTTGGAGTAGATGCACCGCAAGCAAGGCATGCGTTTGATGCATGCCCTGGCTTATTCTAATCGAAGGCCTTGGGGCGAGTATACAGAGTGTTTTGAACGCAGACTAAGTATTTTATTTGCGACTCTTGTTAGTTAATGTCACCAGCCCATTGTCAATTCCAGATATACGTAAGGTGAACGGACAACAGTATCCAACGTAAAAAGATGCATGCCTTGCACTAGAATTGCTGTAATATGATAACCAGTTGGACTGTATGCTTACTGAAGCAGCATTTAACTGTGCAGCAGAACAAATTCGTCTACTATTTGCTATAATGCTGACTACGTGTTTCCCAGCTCGATGAGAGACATTCTGGGATAATCACAAAGAATCAATGACTGATGATATTTTGTATTGACATATCACACGGTAAAATAATCTAACGATAGCAGTTACTGACGCTATGTACATAGAGGCATTGATTGCTGTCGAGAATCTTTGCATTGTCATTGCCAATTTACTACTTAGTCATTTCGGTATGCATTCACCAAATCAAAGTGCATCTGATTTAATAAATACTAGAAAGAATTGTGATCTTTAGTACAATACTGTAGAAATGGCAGCGATAGTTACTCGCAATGTCCCACTCCTGACTGAGGAATAAAGATCCATATACGACCACATTATGCTTGCAGTTTTTGCAGGACAAGGTGGATTCTTTTTTTTAATACGCACAAGGTGGAACTGGCAAAATATTTCTTACTTCGCTAATTCTCGCCGTAATACGATCAAATGATGACAGTGCAGTAGGAAGGCTAAGGGGATTCTGGCCCACTTTTCCGGCAGCCCTACTAGTGCTGGATATCCCCAGCCCGGCAGCCAGGCTTCCTCGTACTATAGCACAAGCTCCTACTCAGGTTTCCCCTACTAGTGCCGGATTAGCCACGATCCTTACTTTACCGGCTTTAGCACTACTCATTATCCACAAGCGCTATTATCGAACGTGCTCAACCTCGTACTATATTTTAGACAGTGCTCAACCTCGTCCTATTATACGAGCGAACGCTTACTTCAGCCTTTCTTCTGCTTACTCTGGCAGCCTGACTCTGGATCCCCATGCCGTAGAATGTATGATTAAGTCAGTGCTATAGCACGAGCTCCCTCTGGATCCACGATCACGCAATCTAAAGGTAAGTAGCTCAGCTACATCATCGGCCTATGGTCTCTGCCCTACCTGGATGTGCGAAGTCTGAAGCCCAAACAATTCTTGATACAGCTGTATAATCATCATTAATAACGTTTGAGACGCACTCCCCAGAAATATGATGTGCTTGCTCTCTCCAATGTATTACATTTAACGCTAGCCTACTTATCTGAGGCAAGCGTAAGCACGTTGTGTAAAATTCTAGAGAGAGAGAGAGAGAGAGAATATTAGGACGGAATGTATGCGGTGGGGATCAGCGCAACTCGCATCGACTCCAATCTCTTGTACTGCTCGAGACGCCCGCTCTCGTGTCAGCGTAGGTATTTCTCTCATCTTTGACACGGGCTTTCTATGCATGCTAACTTGAACACATTTTGTATTCAATCAGAGCGAGAGATATGATTAGCAGAAGTAAGCGCGTTTTGTATACAACGCTCGGCGATAACACGATGCTCATACCTCTCCTCCCTTACGCATTATAATATTCTAGCGTAAGGTTTATAGTAGCGGATGTGTGAGCACGTATCAAGTGTGGCGAGTCGCTGGCTATACACGCGCTCCCAACACTATGCCTCGTCCGTCTTATCAATACGGGGGTATCGAATAATGCGGGGCTTAGTCGATTTAAGTGCTTAGTGACGATGGCAAAGGTTTCTACGCCCTCGCGGAGGATGTTGTCAAGGCGGGCAAGAGAGACAGAGAAAGAGAGACAGAATATTAGGACGGGTTGTATATGGTTGGGAACAGCGCAACTCACATCAACTCCAATCTCCCGTACTGCTCGAGACGAAATATGATCTACTCTCTTATCGGCGTAGGTATTTCTCTCATCTTTGACGCGGTCCTTCTATGCATGCTTACTCATATGTATTTTGCTTTCAATCAGAGCCAGAGATATGATTAGCAGAGGTAAGCAACAGCACAATTTATATACAACGCTTGTCACGAGTAACACGATGCTCATACCTCTCCTCTCTTACGCATTAAAATAAGGTTTATGCAAGCGGATGTAGGCGCGTATCAAATAATAAGAAACACCAGTGATACGCGCGCTAGTTCTCTTATTACGAAAATTATAAACTTAAAGTAGAGCAGATCCCAATGCTGGCCCACTCTTTTACACAGCACCGTGCATATTGATAAAGACTGAATGCTAAGTGTAGCTGCGATTGCATCAGTTGTAGCAAGCCTGTCGACGAGTGCAATCATATAGTGCATAAACTCTTACCATCAAAGAAACTCTTGTAATTTCTAAAATCCTAGAAAAAAGCCAGTACCAAGGAACGTCTTTTAAGAAAATTATAGCAACCAATCAGGGAGATCCATTACGGTTCTTAAGCAACGAAACTAAGAGCCAGGGGACAAAGAGAGTTGTGTGATAAAAAATCATTTAGTTGTTACGAGTAAGTCGACGAGTGCAGTCATCAAAATCTCCTTCCAACGATTAATCTCTTCAGATCTCTAGAAGCAAAGCACTAAGCAAAAAAATTTCCCCCGAAAGAAATCTTTAACAGGGAAAGGAAGCTCTCGAGGATATACGCACTTTTGGTAAGATTGATAATCTATATCTCCAAAGAATATGTGCGCATATTTGGGCGCGAATACACGCTTTTTACGTCTTTTTGCGTGCGTATGTATGCCTTTTACACACTTTTGCGCAAATGTACGCATTTTACGTATTTTTGCGCGTGTATGCATGCCTCTCACACATTTTTGCGCTCGAATGCACGCTTTTGACGTCTTTTTGCACGCGTATGCATGCCTTTTACACATTTTTGCGCGCGAATTCACGCTTTTTACGTCTTTTTGCGCGTGTATTAATGCCATCCACACATTTTTGAGCTTAATTGCACGCTTTTTACGTTTTTTTTGTGCGCGAATGCACGATTCTTACGTCTTGTTGCGCGCGTATGCATGCCTTGTACACATTTTTGCACGTGTGTATGCGTAGTAAAACTAAATTCTATAATTGTTTCCTGCTATCATGGATACATGTATGAACCAGCTCAGCGAGTATTACGTTACCACAACTAATACATTGCAGCAGTATGTAGGATGTATTCCTACTGCTATAGAGGATAATATTGAGAAATGGATTAATTTTGCTAAAGAAAATATACAGTCACTCAACTGTATCGTGACTGCACAGAAATTAAGTCTCAGGGAGAAGTTAAAATACCAGAATATTTTAAGTCAAATGCAGAGTGCATGTGACCAATTTAAGCATCATAAATGTAAAGAAACCATACAGCAAGCAGTAATTTGGAGAAGTATACAGTCAGCGTTCAAGGGTCGCATCGAGACAGCAGTGATCACGAACTTAACTCATCTAGATATAAAATCCTTTTTAACAACGCTCCTTCTGTTTTCGATGAGCAAATAAAGAAATCTTTACTTAATCTTGATGCTATTGAAGCCAATGCATTACTTAAAGCTCTCTTTAACAAGATCAAGAATGATGAAGAAGTGCAAGAGGCTATATACTTTAACGTTAAATATCATCCTATATATCAGACTACTGATTTAGCGGAATGGTTGGATACCAATGTTTAGCAAATGATTGAGAAACAACTTCAAGAATTTTAAGAACGTGAGTCAGGATGGTCTTCCTATTAAATAGTAAATTTAACTGTAAATATAAACAAGCTGAATCCTTTGCAACAAAGTTCCCACAAACCGCTGCCAAAAGATATTTATGATAAAGAAGCATCTGTTAATGTGCAAAATAATGACGGCATGTGTTTTAAGTGGAGTGTGTTGTCAGCACTGTACCCAGCTCGTAAACATCCACAACGTATTCTTAAATATAAGGAGTTTGCAGATGAATGAAATATCAAGGGCAGCAATTTTCCAGTAATGCCGACACAGATATCTGCTTTTGAAAAGCAGCATGAGGTTTCCATTAATTTATGCATCTTGAAGAAACGAGGGAAAAAACATACTGTTTGCACATATCACATAACAGAAAATAAAAAATAAAACCACGTGAATCTTCTATTATTGCAAGATAACTATTTAGATAAACATGTTAAAAATGAAGTAATTAATGACTCAGCACCGCAACATTTCACTACGTCTGGATTAAGAACTTATCAAGACTTTTGAGAGATCTGCTAACAAAACACAAAGCTGCTCATTACATATGCGATGGATTCATACATTTTTTCTGTACTGTTAAAAAGTTGCAAGCACATGAAATCGACTGTAGCCAAATAAACGAATGTAAAGTGCTGTTACCAAAGTAAGAAGACAAATATCTTAAGTTCAAGAATTATAAACATCAAGAGAGAGTACCTCTTAGCGTTTATGCTGACTTTGAGTGTCTGCTCGAGCCTATCGAAGGTAATTATCGAGCACATCAGCAGCATACAGCCTTTAGTATTGTCTACTACGTGAAATACAGCTTTGATGATGAAAAATCCAAGAATGTAACCTATCGTCAAAGACAATCTGATACAAGATCACTAGCTAAATCATTTGTTAATGAGCTTAAAAAACTTATTCGTAATAAAAACGATACACGAGTGACTTTGATAGGTCTAGAACGCATAGTTCTATGTATATAGGCTTACGTATAGTGATCTCCGTTCGTGACAGCTGTATAGCTACTTGATATTAATTAAAGATGGAACAGCTATGGAAGTTTGGTTAAACAATGTATGATTTACAGCCATACCGACCTTCCCACTTTTTTACGAGCTTAACATCGATACGTTTACGCTCATTTTCTATAGTCTTGCCATACACCGCATTATTAAAGAGTTTGAAAAGCAGTTTTTCAAACTCGTTCTTTGCATTTTTTGTCTTCTCACTGTTTAAGTCGATGTACGGCTTTAGCCACTTACTTTGATCGAATGCAAGCATTCGATGCACCTTTTTTAGACGCAAACCATACTAAAGGGCCTGTTTGAGACTTTGATAACGAATGATCTACCGCTCTTCATTATCTAAGATCGTCAGCGAATTCTTCACTCATGAGCCAGCAAGATGCTCTGGACATTGTGCTAGATCCTTGTGTAAGTTGTGGATGTCATCCGGATATTCGAAATCAACCTCGAGAATGTAGCCCTCGGGGGTGATCGTTAGGAACGTTGAAATCAACGTTCTCAATCCAGCGAAAGTTTCCTGTTGGCAATGCCACTCACATTGCCAATCTATACAGATTGTTGACGTCATAGTAAATGACATACTTGTCCTCCGTTTCTTGGTCGTACTCGTCATCCATGTACTAATTATTAGCCTTGGCATAGCGATTGCTGCACTGACTAATACCACCACGAATACCACGCTTAATAAAAAGGAGCATATCTATGTCATTTAACAACTCTAACGTGATCCACGTATGCTTCAACATCTACTCCCAAGTAAAGCCTTCCATGGTGTAGTAGTAGACGGGATCAAGTCCATAAGTATTAAGGCAACTGTCTCCGATTTTCTCGAAAACATCATCCAAGAGGAGTACATCAGTCTTCAAGACATTCCATACTTTTTGAGCATGTGCGTAATCTTCTTCTGAAATATGGTCTCAACTAAGACTACTGCAAAAATCTGTCTTAGCAGGAAGTTCTCGCCCCTCAAGTCGATCAAAGGACGAGGCGTACTGGTATAGGAAGACTTCTTTTCTCACCAACAGTTTTATTTGCTTACTTAAGTTGTGATTAAATTCTTTCTTAATTGTTGTGTTCTCTTTTAAGTAGGACGCTAGTTTTTTCATAGATGATGGCATAAGGCGAAAAGAGTCTATTGAACGGAGGCTCACGTTGCTCTCATTCATCCTCTTTGTGAAAGAGATATAGCGCTGCTTGGACTGCAAGATTATTATTATTGGACCATCAGATTCCATAGCTAAATCGTTAATAAAAAAATGAGCGTCATATACGCTCAAGTTATGTAAAACTACTGGTATAAGGCTGTACGCTGCTGATGTCCTCGATCATTACCTTCGATAAGCTCAAGCAGACACTCGAAGTCTTGATAAACAATAAGTAGTACTCTCTCTTGATGTTTATAATTCTTGAACTTTAGATATTTGTCTTTTCCCTTTGGTAACAGCACTCTACATTCGCTCATTTGGCTACAGTCGATTTCATGTGTTAGCAACTTTTTAACAGTACAAAAAAAATGTAAGCGTCGATCGCATATTTATGAGCAGCTCTGTGTTTTGTAAGCTGATCTCTCACAATTCTTGATAATTTCTCGATCCGGACGTAGTGAAATGCGGTGGTGCTGAGTCATTGATGACTTCATCTTCAACATCTATATCCAAATAGTAATCTTGCAATAATAAAAAATTAACGTGGTTTTTTTTTATTTTCTGTTATATGATATGTGCAAACAGTATGTTTTTTCCCTTGTTTCTTTAAGATGTATAAATTTATGGAAACCTTGTTCTGCTTATCAAAAGCAGATATCTATGTCGGAATTACTGGAAAATTGATGCCCTTAACATTTAATTTATTTGCAAACTTCTCATATTTAAGAACACCTTGTGGATGTTTACAAGCTTGGTACATTGCTGACAGCACACTCGACTTAAAATACATGTCGTCATTATTTTACACATAAACACAAGCTTCTTTATCATGAACATCTTTTGGCAGCTGTATGTAGGAACTTCCTCGTAATAAATTTAGCTTGTTTATATTTACAGTTAAATTCACTATCGAATGAAGGGACCATCCTGACTCACGTTCTTAAAAGTCTTCAAGTTCTTTCTTAATTATTTTCTGAACATTGATATCGAACTATTCTGCCAAATTAGTAGCCTGATACATAGGATGATTTTTGACGTTAAAGTACATAGCTTCTTGCACTTTTTCGTCTTTCTTGATCTTGTTGAAGACAGCTGTAAGTATTGCATTGGCTTTCATAGCATCATGAATAAGTAAATATTCCGTTATTTGCTCATTAAAAACAGAGCGAGCGTTGGTAAAGAAGGATTTTATATTTAGATGAGTTAAGTTTGTGATCACTGCTGTCTTGATACGACCCTTGAACGCTGACTGTATTCTACTTCAAATTACTGCCTGCTGTATGCTTTCTTCACATTTATGCTGCTTGAAATGGTCATAAGCACTCTGCATTTGACGTAAAATATTCTGGTATTTTAACTTCTCCCAAGAATCAATTTTTGTGCGGTAACGATACAGTTGAGTGACAGTATATTTTCTTCAGAAAAATTAATAAGTTTTCCAATATCATCCTTTCCTGCAGTAGGAATACATCCTACATACTGCTGCAATGTATTAACTGTGGTAACGTAATTCTCGCTGAGCTGGTTGGAAAAATAACATAGAAAGCGATAATTCGAGCCCAAAAATGTGTGAAAGGCATTTATACGCGCGCAAAAAGACGAAATAAGCGTGCATTCGCGCGCAAAAATAAGTAAAAGGCATGCATACGCGCGAAAAAAGACGTGAAAAGCGTGCATTGGCGAGCAAAAATGTGTAAGAGGTGTGCATACACGCACACAAATTCTTTGGAGATATATGTTAATAATCTTACTAAAAGCGCGTATATCCTTGAGAGCTTCCTCCTCCTGTTAAAGATCCCTTTCAGGAGAAAATTTTTTTTCTTAGTGTTTCGTTTCTAGAGATCTGAAGAGCTTCTTTGTTGGAAAGAGATTTTAATGACTGCACTCGTCGACTAATTTAAAACATCCAAATGATTTTTTATCACGCAGCTCTCTTTGTCCCCTAGCTCTTAGTATCGTTGCCTAGCAACCGTAATGGAGCTCCCTATATGGTTGCTATAATTCTTTTAAGAGACGTTCCTTGGTGCGTGCTTTTTTTCTAGGATTTTTGAGATTACAAGAGTTTCTTCGATGGTAAGAGTTTATGCACTATATGATTGCACTCGTCGACGGACTTGCTAGAACTGATGAAATTGCAGCTACACTTACAATTTAACACTCTTCATCAATATGCACGGTGCTGTGTAAAAAAGTGGGCCAGCATTGGGATCTGCTACACATCCAGTTTATAATTTTGGTAATAAGAGAGCTAGCACGCGTATAGCTGGTGTCTCTAATCATTTAAAACGTGTTCACATTTGCTAATATAAACCTTACGCCAGAATATTACTCGCGCCAAGCGTTTTACACAACGTGCTCACGCTTGCCCCAGATAAGTAGGCTAGCATTAAAAGTAGTACATTGGAGAGAGCAAGCGCATCATATTTCTGGGAAGTGTGTCTCGAGCGTTATTAATGGTGATTATACAGCTGTGTCAACAATTGTTTGGACTTCAGACTTCGCACATCTAGGTAAGGCAGAGACTATAAGCCGATAATGTAGCTGAGCTACTTAGCTGTAGATTGCGGGATCGGGGATCCGGAGGGAGCTCGTGCTATAGCACTGACTTAATAATACCTTCTACGGCATGGGAATCCGGAGTGAGGCTGCCGGAGTAAGCAGAAGAAAGGATGAAGTATGCGTTCGCTCGTATAATAGAACGAGGTTAAGCACGGTCGATAATAGCACTTATGGATAATGAGTAGGGCTCCAGCCGGTAGAGTAAGGATCATGGCTAATCTGGCACTAGTATAGGAAACCTGAGTAGGAGCTTGTGCTATAGTAGGAGGAAGCCTGGCTGCCGGGCAGGGGAAATCCAGCACTAGTAGGGCTGCCGGAAAAGTGGGCCAGAATCTCCCTATTAACACATCTTTCTGTTATAAGTCTATAACTCTAGGAAACGGTTTTCGTCTAATTTTTCCAGTTGTAAAAAATACAAATAAAAATACAATAATTACGGAGACGAGTACATTTTTAAACCTTTGGCCACTTTCTAAAATTTTATAGTTGAAAACCAATATTTGTTTAATTACTGAATATTTCTGGTCTTTATTATTAGAAATAAGTAGAGGTAAAAATCAATAATTTAAAATTTTCGAAGAATAAAAAACTAATCATATTCGTTTAAAATTTAATAATAACATTAATGAATCTTCACGCATTTAAACGATATTAGAGGATTGCTTTCATCTTACGAATTCGATGGTTTAATTGTAAATGCTATCATTATGTTGATAAGAAATTTGATTAATTTCGGTAGAATTATGTAACGAAACAAGTCTCAGAATATGAAAATCACTTGAATATAATGTTAAAGCTGAAATAATTACGCGCTAAAGAATATGAAATTGAGTTCCTCTACCAAGAATAACAGTATTTAAAGGCAGCTCTTCTTTTTTACCTTTTTTTTTTTACAGAAAACAATTTCCTTACGGTACATATGGTTTGTGTTCTTAAAAAAGCCATAATTTTCTCGTGGTCAATTATAAGTTGCATAAAAAATATGTAAGCATCCAAACAATATTTACATCGAAAATGAAGTAGAAAACCATTTCGAAATCACAAAAATTGTACGATATGAGATTTTTGATAATTAGAAACTTCTGTATTATTTTAAATTAAGAGTATAATAAAATGTACCAAATAGTTTTTAATTTTATAAGTAGCTTTATTAATTTAAAATAAATATTCTACATAATGATGAAATTAGTAATAATTCAGTAACGCAGGTACGAGAAGCTTTGGATCTTGGTGTTATTTTTAAATCCATCTTCACGTATGATACTCATATTTGCACTGTTTTGTCTAGGTCTTATCAATTACTAGGATTCGAAAGGCATAGCTGCACAGACTTTACTGATCTTAGTACACTATTATTCCTTTATGAAACTCTAGTCCTCGTACCTCTTCTTTATGCGTCCCATATCTGGAGGTCTTATACATTGAAATCTATCTACGATCTGGAAAAGCTACAGCATATGTTTTTAAGATTTCTGTCATACAAAAGCAAAAGGCTAATGTCACATACAGATGATGATCATCCTTCCATTTAGAGCCAGTGTAAGTTTTCAGACATTGAGCAACTGCATTGCTACAGTGACAATGAATTAAATATGATAATTTTGGTCGTCACTTAATGAAGATCCATGTTAGGTGAATAAAGAAATTTGGCTTTTATATAATAGTCGATCTTTACTTTATTCGTTACAAACGTTACGGCCGTTTCGGTATCACGTTACCTTCCTCAGACGTGTGTACAGCAAGACTAAATGATACACCCCGTTTATATTCATAATATACACACCTATAATCACAAGTCAATTACAACAGTAACTTACATACGAATAGTACATAGTCAACATAAATATATTACATATGATACAAATTTAGCAACGGTGAATTAATAAGGTTTAAGGTGCTCTGCCCGAAAAATCAATTTTTATATTCTTGCTTACAAATTTTTTTGTAGGTAGATTATACATTATTACACGTTCCTGGTAAATTTGAAAGAGATCGTACGTTTATTTTTTGTAAAAAACAATTTTAATGTTCGTTAAAATCGTATGATCATCCTTGTCCAACAACCGAAGTCTTACGGAACAGCTCTTGAAGTGCCGCATTGTTTTGGAGATTATTTGAAGAAAAATTTATTTGTCATCAAATAAAAACTTTCATCGTAATCTTGAAAGTTTAAGAATTTTTTTGACTAGATGTAGAAAAAAATCGTACTCATACTTTCACAAGTAATTTCAGTTATAGAACGAAAAACGACTAAACAAAAAGGTCAAATTTGCTTTCGACACACACACGTGCTCATTTGGCTCTATCAATGAGTGACGTTTATGAAAATATCGCTAGATGGCGTGCCTCTTGAGGGCAAAGCACCTTAACACATCGTTTAATAGGACTTTAAAATTTTTTAATTTATTATTATTTAGTGCTTTCAATAAATCTAACTTATTTTCTTTGTTGGATGTATGTAGAATTTTACAAATTGTCATCGTGAAAATGATTGCAATCAATTGAATAACTCGCATAACTAGACGTGTCTAATTCCTTTTTTAAAATCATTTTTGTGTTTTTTTAGTCTATACTTAAAACCTTTCCCTGTTTGTCCCCTATATTTCTAATGACAAGACCTACTGTGAAGTTCATATACTTCTGATACATTTTTTTTTTCTGTTTTGTATTTTTTATTTTTTATAATAATTTGCAAGCATTTATCTGATTTCAATGCTATTCAAATGTGGCGCATAATTACATGTTTTCTTATTTTTTCTGATAATTTTCCATCGTATGTAATAATAAAATATTTACTATCTTTAGCGGGCAGGGGAAAACGATTTTCATAGCTATTTTATATATTTTTTTTTTAACCAAGCTATCTATGATGGTAGGAGCATAACCGTTATTATATGCCATTTGCTTGATAGTTTTGAATTCATTTATATAATTTTCGGGGCTGAAGGGTATAAAAAAAGGTCTATAAATGTTGTTATAGTATGCGGGCAATTTTGTGTGAAAAAGGGTGAATGGAATTTTTAGAGTGTATATTTTGAATAAAAACGTGGTGTATCATATAGTCTTGTTGTACATATGTCTGAGGAAAGTACTGTGATATCGAAACGGCCGTTACGTTTGTAACGAATGAAGTAAAGATCGACTATTATATAAAAGTCAAATTATTTAATTCAACTATTGATTAATCTATCAACATATGAACGAAGATATAAATGCGAGTCTTGAAATGAAATATTTAGACACAGGGATTGTATTCGAAACTGCAAAAAAATATCCCGTGATGACAACTCTAAGTACCAAAAAATCTCAATATCAAAGGCTCGTTTATTATAGCAAAGAAATACAATTTAAAGCTACTACTCAAGACGTAATTTGATTTTAACTATGATATTTGAAGGTTCGAAGGAAAAAACTTTTTAATATGCTTAAAGAATTGTTTATAATCTATCGGTAACGCCATACTTGACCTGAAGCTAAAGATACTTCGAGTAAAAAATATGTGAATGATTTCGTTGCATGTCGTCCAAGAAGGCAGTAAAATATGTTTCCTAATAAACTATTAAACACAAATCTCGTTAATCTTTTAAAATCTCGTATCAAGCGATTAATCTCCTTCCGACTCATATATTCGTGTAACAGCACTGAGACGAATCATTCCTTAACAATTACCATTCTGTATTACTACTTGTATGTATAGGAAAAATGGTCCGTTGATTTTCTAAATAAATAAAAAAATACGTCTTATTATGTACTATAGACATACTATAAAATTTTTTGATGCACACTTATCAGTATTCAATTGTATAGTTCACATCCTTTTTTTGAGATGAAAACTCCCTGTATGTAAGTACACACATAGTTATTAATTAAAAATGTCAGATCTTAAATTTCTGACTTTATTTGTTTAGAAGTATTCTTTTTGTAGTCTGCTCTTCTTCAATGTAAGTTAATAAAAACAACGAATATAATACAGCAACATGCCTCAATACATACACCTAACAGAAAAATGCATGGTCGGTTTACCTGAACATCGTGCATTTAAAAAAAAATGGCTTGCATTATTCTGTGATTGAGGTTTTTGTAATTGAATCCTATGCTCCAAATGACAATTATAATATTGCATTACAACTAACAACAAATATAGTACTACAAAATCAAGTAAATTCTAAGGAACTTTTAGGTGCTACATTGATTAGTAAAAAAAATGTAGAGTCTGCGGTAGTGTAATAGAAACAAATGCATCCTAGAAAAGTAAATGAAAGTGTCTTGAAAACTATTTTTTGATGGATAATGATTTGTCTTAGTTTAGCGCTGTAACTAAAGAAACCCTAGAAAGAATAACCTGTCTAGAATATTAAAAAAGTTAAAAATCAGTGAAGTTCTGTACTACGTGGCTTACAAAGATTTCCTTTAAATGTGGGGTTCAGCTTTCTGGGTTGTGATTGCCTTGGAAGTCCAGTTACGAAAATTCTGTACTTAATAATAATGTCTTTGTTGGAGTACGGGGGGGGGGGGGATTAAATGTAAAAAGTTCACGAAAAACTAGACATAATACCTCATAATTTTATGAGTAAGCTAGGGAAGGATGTGGGATGTAGGTAGAAAGTGAAAGGGGGTTAGAAAACAAGTTGGTTTGGGATGTAAGGGAGAAAAAGGATATGAGGGATTTTATCAACTGATTTAAAATACAGGAAAACAATCACAATAAGAGAAGTATGGAAAATGTTGTGAGTGGTTAATTTGTTACCCTACTCAAAAGGACTATACCACATAGGAAGATACATAGTAGTAAAGCTTTGCCCCTTGCGTGCTCCGCACGCCAACCATATACCCTGATGATGACTCTGTGTTAGCCACTGTATTTTTAGGAAAAGGTTCCTAATAATCATCTATGTTGCTATCTCTATCCATCACAGATTTAATAAATAGAACACTGTTATTTAAGAGTCGCAAAAGATAAAGAAATAAGATGTAAGACGTTAAGAGATAAAGCAAATGCTTAGCCGAATAAAACACAATTTTCAAGGGAGCTCTCTACAACTGTACTTAATTCGTATTATTGGTTGAGTTTACCTTTGACATGCTAGATTATTAAGATATTCAAGTACTAATAATTAGTAATATTTTGAGATCAAAACTAGGAATAGTATAAAGTTTTGCAACATTACATCAGCATATATTCTCTAACAAATTTGAAATTCATAAATACGGATATTTCTTTGGCTGTTTGTTTGGTTTTAAGTTTTAAACAGTTGTTTTACTTCTCAAATGATATCAGATGTATAGATAAATGGAATCACCGAAGAAAGCAGTCAATAATATGGAACGCGGAATGAGTTAGGTGAGCTTGTTGATACTCGAATGAATTATAAAAGTAAACTTTAAAAAAAAATTGGTTCTTAAGACATAGAATCAAAAATTGTAAATAGCAGATTAATTTTTAAAAAATCAGTAAAACATTATCAAAATATCTTACAATGAATTCATTAAATTTTTACGTCTTGCTATTATGAACAGTTATTTTTTCAAATACTAGTATGAATAGGAAAACAGATCCCTAATTCATGATCAATAATACTGTGAATTGAAATAGTATGCTTCTGAGTTCATTGAAATTATTACATGATTACTAAAAAAATCATTTTATATGTATGTTTTTGAGTAATTCAGAGTTTCAATGTAGTTTTATTATTAATTAGTTATTCCGTTATTTTTGAATATTCAAAATTAAAAATTCAAAATCTATGATCAAATAGTGAGGGTCTTACATGTCGTCTCTCATGCAAAGAACAATATTACTTCTAAAATGACTCCAGAAACTATTAAAAATCACATATTTAACATTGCTTTGCATCATAAAAAGAAATAAACCTATAGAAAGAAAGGCACGCTCCTATAGTTCTTTTCCTTGCTTTATGCAATTATTAATTATAAAAATGATAATTGTCATTAATTTTAACATTATTATTTGAAAAGTTTTATTGTTGTTATAAATGGCTTTATATTGTACGTAATCAAAGAGTTTAAAACATCTCATCAATTTTTCAAAGTCGTAATTCATTTATAAATAATTGTAGTAATCTTTTTTTTATGAGTCCAATTTGATAACATTTAGAAAATTTCTGATCGTTTTTTAATTTACTGCTAATTCAATTTTTTGAATATGATGGATAAGAAATTTGGGAAAACTGAAGCATAAAAGTTAATCGTAAGCTATACCTGAACAAAAAAAAAGAAAAATTTTTTTCAACATGTGTTTAGTCCATGTGTTACATTAACTTACAAGAAAAATTAAATTGTACAACATAAGTACCTTCACTAAAAAAATTATGGTCGCTGGATTCTACCAAATATGAGAGTAAACGGTTCTCATACGATTGTAGAGCATGAAAATGCTTAGTGTGAGTAGCAAGTAACACTGCCTGTAGACAGACTTTCATTTCACATATTCTACGCCAGTAATTATGACTATTCGCGGTCATAAATATGCTCAACAAAGCTGTAGGTTCTAAGGCCACAAATGCCGTGTTTGAACTCTGTCACGCTTGATGGTAGTAAGACTGCGTCTGCAGTCACTACGAGTCACCATGATTCAAAACGGTCTATTCCTCTTTATGTTAATCAGTAAATATTCTCATGCGTAGTAAGCTTGTGGCGCCGCATATCGCAGGAAAAGGCACCACTATCCAAGCGTTGAGGCATCCGATCACTGTGGCGGAAAATGAGCCCCACGAGTGGCACGAGTGAACGCTTACTTGTATCCTATACACATTCGCGGTTAATCCTATATACTTAACTATATATATGGCTCTCCTGTATAGGCTGCGTCTGCCCGTAAACCTTGATGCAGGTTAAATACAATACGTATATATACGTGCGTGTGCAAATAAAGTATTAGTGCATGTATATATATATATATATATATGTGTGTGTGTGTGTGTGTGTGTGTGTGTGTGTGTGTGTGTGTGTGTGTGAGTGTGTGCGTGTATGTGTGCGTATGTGTGTGCGTATGTGCGCTTAGAAAAATAATAAGAAGGGCCCGAAAACATCTTGTATCGACAATTTAGAACGTGTTTACTTAACTGTGACAATAATAATGATATCACAAGCTTATTACGTGACGTATGACTATTTGGAGTCTATTATCGCTACAAAGCTTTGGGTTTATTATTAATAGTAACAAGTAATTGAATATATTGACATCATATTTTTACAAATCGTGCCTAGAAGATATAAACTGTTTACCATTTTTTTCAACTATAAGCAGTGGGCTTATGCAAGAGAAAAATATTGTTGCTGTCAATCACCGCATACTTGAAATTTGATATTTTAATTTCACAAGTACTTATATCTTTCAAACTTCTCAAGAAAATTTAAAAAAATTTTTACACATGTTTATTACATATTTCATATCAGTATAATTATGTTTATAAACGTCAAAAACATAATCTTGACAAATTTTGGAGACACAACAGAGTATGAATTGAAAAAATCCAATTTTAAGTATACGGTTATCGTCGACAATAACAAAATTTTTTCCTTCTTATTCTAGGTACTTACAATTATATATCTTCCTATGAAATGACATTTAAAACAACTTTGTGCTCTTGCACTATTGTCATATGTAGCTTAGATATATAGTTATGATAAATTAAAGTTGTAAGACTTGTATACTTTCGACAGCTAGCAATTATTTTACTAAGAAAGAAGGTACTGCTTCTTTGAAATATATTGTTTGTAAAAAGTACAAAAAAAAATAGTAAAAATTTCTAGGCTTTATGGAATAATTTAATCAAAAGTATGTTTATCTTAATCATTCAGAGATATTAGGGCAATGATCATTTACACAAACAGACCGTACAATTTTACTTTTTTGAAATTGAAGATCATCATAATAGCTAAGTAGTTACTTTGTAGATACCTAAATAACTCTGGTATTCATGTACATTAGGGTGTCCCTTATTTACTAAATTGAATTTTTTCTCGCTCCAGGTAGCTAAATCACTTTTTTGGGTCCCAAAACTAAGATTAAAACCAAAGAAACCCAACAACTTAAAGATTAGACTGTGCTTCTAGGAGCAAATCGATTTCCTATTTAAATAACATGGGATTTTTATTTTTCAACGTTGTTGAATTTTCTTCACTATATTAAATATGTTTTCTGGATTTTAAAATTATTTCATTTTATTAAATATTGCTTTGACTTTATAAATCAATTTGTTTCAGCTCAAAATAAGCAAGTTGAAAAAATTTTATTTTCTGGATTTTTTGGTCTACCAAGGCTTCGAAGACCAAAATCGAATTTTCTCAACTTGCTTATTCTGAGCTGAAAAAAATTGATTTATAAAGTCCAAGTAATGTGAAATTGAATGGTATGATTAAAAATTCCAGAAAAAATATCTTAAGTGGTCAAAAAAATTAAACAAAGTTGACATTTTAAAATCACATGTTATTTAAATAGAAAATCGATTTGCTTTAAAAGGCACAGTCTAATTTTAAAATTTTTGGGTTTCATTGGTTTTTCTCTTAGTTTTGGGACCCAATGAAGTGATTTAGCTACCTGGAGCGAAGAAAAATTCAATTTGGTAAATAAGGGACACCCTAATGTACATAATCACTTAGTTATATGCAAAACATTAATAATTAGTGGAAAATCATATCTTATACTCGACGTGATATAAAATTGTACTTAAACAAATTTTTGAAAATGTTTGAGAATTACAATTCTTCCATACTTTTATCAAAAAACCACATTCTCTCAGTAGTAATCAGTTATCAAAATGTTAACATTCTCATTTCAAAATAATGTAAGCAATGAAAGTAGAATTCTTAAAAACATTCATTTTTCACATTCACACGAGACGCATCGATGAGGAAGTCGGTTCCAAGAGACAATAGCTCGATAAAATAACGACAATGTAAGATGTTAATTTTAAACCGTAATACAACCGACTTCGAAGCTACAGTAAATGGGCTACCTGTGTGTCGTGCACGTGTATAGTTTACATCCTGGTGATGGGTGATCTTAAGGAGTATATTATACTCTTAGTTAAAGTACAATAACGATTTCAATGCTATATTATCAAAAATAGTTTCTTACGCCATGCAAATTCCTGCAATACTCGAGACATCTCCTTACACGGTCAATGCTTGACATATAAGTACTAATATATACGAGGTGCAAGGCGTCTGCTGAGTAATGCTTTCACATATACTATATATAGTCATTGCACCTGATCACTCGTGGGACACTTTTTCCGCCACGGTGGCGGTGGTCGGGTGCTTTCGCGCCTGAGTAGTGATGCACTAGGCCCATGGTAGGCAGCGCCGAAATTTTGACATCACTGTAACAGTTACACAACCACGTCGCATCAGCAGTGACTGCTGGTATTTGTGGTAGTTTTTGTCAACAAGACGTTTTATATATTGAGGTGACGCGTGGCCTTAGCCGTTCATAGCGTATTAGGGTGATTGTAATCGATCACTCGTGGGATTAATTTTCCGCCACGGTGGTCTGATGTTCCAGTGCTTAATTAGTGGTACACGTAATCGGCTACATGCAGCGCCATCAGTTCATTACTGCTGGAATCCTAAAGAGCCTCACTTTAATGTGGCAATATCGATAGACCACAGTTTTTTCAGTGTTGGCACTATGGTATAATTATGCGCTACTACTTTGATGTATATACAATTCTGTACTTTAGGCCCTCAAGGAACTATGTTACTCATATTTTTGTATCGAAACGTGAAGCACCTGCCATGCATTGATGTCTAATAAACATGGCTGGAGCTTGAATTTAAAAAAAAATAATAAAGTAGTAGTAATTTAAAAATATTATTGATTACCTTATTCGAATAATTATTGCAAACAATATCATTGGACATATAAACACCTTTGGCTGTTGCATGATGTATGCTGTAAAATAATAAAATAACTCTATTTATTTGATCAGACCATTTTCCTATCCAAAATGATAGATGTATACTACACCATCACTAGTATAGTACACATACACTCCCTTGCATTTACTTTGTGCACACGCAGAATGCACACATACCTAATTACATTGCAAATGCGCAGATATGTCTTATGTGTGTGCACTCAGATCTGTCGTATTTACTTGTTAACGGAGCTCGCTCTCTAAACTTCGCCACAATTTATTAAATGCAATTTAAATAAGTCTTTTTTTTATTATCTCTGCTTTCTCAACCTAACAGACTATGGAGCCCGTAACACGCCTTTTCTGCCATTCATAGGATTTTTTCTTACTATGATTTCCGGTGCTGAAAAAGGTGTCACGTACCCAGCGTTTTTTTTATTTCCTGAGCATCAAGTGCGTGTATCGTTGTATGATTTAAGAGAAAAGGGTAACTAGGATAGCCTCACCAAATGTGGTCTGAACAGCGTGATCCATTGCTGCCTGCATCGCCTAGGGCATCGGAGACTCAGGAAACAAGCATTTGCGTTGGGGCTGGGAGTTTCAGCGTTGTCAGGAGTGCTACCACGAGGACTTACAAGAATCTTGTACAAAGGTTAGATGCGTTTACATCAACACAAAATTTTGTGAATTAGCGACCTGAGGGCACTCCAAAGGAGTCATTTGGAAGACGCATGGTCATTTTCCTAATTGTTGGGATTATTGCTCCTCGCTTCGTTCTTTTATAAATAGATCTTCGCGAAGCATATGTGTTTTGGAAGCGGTAAATTAAAAAAATTTTAATTATTCTGTTTCTTCATACTATTTTATCATGACCAAAATCTACGGTTGACGCTTTAATTTTTATGAATAATAAATCATTTTCTTTTGTTATAGATTTGACGATCTCGTAAGAACCTATAGAAGCTTGAGCATTACAAGTTTCTTTACTGATGACGAAAAGCATGATGCATCTATTAATGCAGTCGTTCTTTTGGTACCAGAAGTGAATTTTGCTGAATTTTCAGCCAATAAAGATAGTGAAGGTAGATTTAATAAGCCTTATTTTCTTGTAATCAAGACGAAAATACGAAAGGAAGCAACCTATCTGAGCCAACTGCCTAGCACCTACCAGGCTAAAGGAACTTTCAACATACCCAGCCAAGACCGTTGTGACGAGTGCCATGCCTACGAGCATCGTAGGGCAACGAGTTGTTGACGTGAAAGAGGCAAGATGGTGTGACACAGATGCGGACAGGTCTTTAAGAACCATACATGCAAGAACTCCCCATTCTCATTCTTTAGAGGTGATGGATCCGATCGTGTAAATTCCAACAGCTAGGGCTGGGACAAGCGCTTCCTTGATAAGCAAAATTGTAAGAATTATTTTAGAAATAACTAAAACTTTAATAAGAAAAAGCTAAAGAATTCTATTGCAAAGTATCAACCAGACAAAAATAATAAACCAGACAATAAACGCAATAATCCTGACGTAAACAACAAACCAAACAATGAAGAGAACAATAAGAATAAAGTCCAAATATATACCTAAACGTAGGATAAATTTTAAGTTGACTTTTGCTTGCACTCTTTATTTAAGCTCTCTAATAGCCTGCGTACATTTTTCTGATGTTAGAAAGAACTTAGTTCTATTTGTATCTGATTCACGTGCTACTGAAGGTCTAATAAATACCAAATTAATTTCGCACACTTTTGACGCAAAATATCTCCCTCGCTCGAAATTTACAGTCTCTGTGTAAAATTGTTCATGTAATAATAAAATTTTATTCTGATTATAAAACCGCAAATATACGAGGTGTGTTCAAAAAGTACCCAGAATCGTACAATTTCGCGGGTCTGGACAGTCCAATTGTCAAATTTTTTTTTAATGTGTTGGTATACATGCCCCTAAAGTATGATGAAATTTTCAGCTATATTTACTGTTTAATTTGTCGGTGGCAGCCACTTAGGTTAGACATGTCTTTCAAGCTCGGCAATTTATGCTTCTTTAAACAATGGAAGAATTAAAGAGTCAAAGGATTTGTATTAAATTTTGCGTAAAGAATGAAATAACGTATAACAAAGTGTGTAAACTGTAACAAAAAGCCTATAGTGAGTCTGCTATGAAAAAAACAAGTGTTTACGAGTAGTATAAGCGTTTCCAAGATGGCCGCAAAGACGTTGAAGATGACGAACGCTCTGGTCGACCCAGCACGTCAATAATCGATGAAAATGTAAAAAAAGTGGAAAAAATGGTTATGAATGATCGACGAATAACAATTAGAGTAGTTGCTGATCAAGTTGGCATATCAATTGGCTCATGTCATAACATTTTTTCAAATGTTTTGGGCATGAAGCAAGTGGCAGCAAAATTAATTTCAAAACTGCTGAATTTTGACCAAAAAAACAATCGCATGAACATCGCTCAGAAGTTACTAAATGACGTCAACAACGATCCAAGTTTGCTTAAAAGGGTCATAACTGGTAATAAAACATGGGTGTACGGTTATGATGTCGAAACCAAAGCACAATCGTCCACCTGGAAGCATTGAACGTCACCAAGAGCGAAAAAAGCACGTCAAGTTAGATCAAATGTCAAGGTTTTGCTTACTGTTTTCTTCGATTATAATGGCATAGTGCATCAAGAGTTCTTACCACAAGGTCGTACGGTTAATAAGGAGTATT
>JAPYYV010001201.1:0-26022 GCA_030522625.1 Copidosoma aretas
CGGGCAGAAAGTCTCGGCGTGCCGAAAGTGCACCCGCGGGCACAAAGTCCCACTTTCCGCTATAGTGTCGTAATGTACTAATCAAGCGTTAAATGTCTTTGGCTTTGTGTGCAAAGGGAATTCAGACATATATAAAGAGAAACATGAAAAAGAAAAACAAGAAAAAATTGCTAAAAGGAAAAGTGCGGTTGTATTATAAGAACTAGAAATAAAAAAAAATAAAATATTCTAGCTGATGCTTTAAAATAAAGTGCTGCGATTGATGAAGAAAGAATGGATCTAAAAAAATCTTTATTCAATGGACTAGAAAATATTTGTATTTTTTATGTAACGTTAGTCCAAATAATCTTAAGTCCCAAAATAAATGTTCCTCTGCATTAAAACTGTTCGATTTTGTAAAACTTATATAATTATAATTATTATACACTCTAATAAATTTTTATGTCAGTTTTTTTATATTTTGTATCTAGATCGATGATTTAACAAAACCTGGAATTTTAAACACTGGGGCCCTGGAAAACCTGGATATGTCAGGAAATTTTTTCTTGCAAAAGTAGTGGACATCCTGATTGAGAATTATTCTTCGATCAAAGTAATGATACAATTCTATGTTCCCCTACTATATTTCTGCTCAGATAATCATTTGATTATTTATACAAACAATGAATGGATAAGCGAGGGTTGATGAATACAAAAGTTGCATTGTACTGACAAAATGAATAATCAAGAAATAAAATGTATTTAATAATTGAGAGCAGTGTAGAGAAAATTACAGTTTCCTTATCGATAAGGTCAATTTGATCTTAGAACTTTTTACACAATTTATGAAATAAATGAATAGGTAATCAAAAAACCAAGAACTAACGCAAATCGTAACATTCACAATAAAATGTAAAGCTCAAACTAGACGAGTTTGGCGAGATCTATATTTAACAAATTTCTAACAACCGTATTAAATTGAAACGACCCCATGGGTAGGAAACTTCAATTGCCTGTGGTAGATCCTTTTCGCCGATACCCATATATTTTTACAGTGGTGTATGTCTGAAGTGTTCTTTGACTAAGTAATGAAAAGCATATAAAATGAAATCAAGGGAGCTTTTATACTTAACTGTGTTTCGCGGACATTCCGTATACAATTGTGCTTATATATTATAAGGGCGGTACATCATGACTCGCTTATTAGGCAAAACGCAACACTCGACAGGATTATTCAGTTACTATACATTTGTTCTACTTAATTTGAAATAAAAAATTTTACAAGTAACTTTAGTCAGTAAACATTAATTGTGTATGATAAAAAAAAGGTAATCAAGAATGCTTAATCGTTTCAGGTAGTAAAAACGAGGGTCCCTCAAAAGTTATATTACATAATGAAAGTCACGTTATTTATTTTTATCATAATAATATGCCTCAGTCACATCGTAAATTAAAAAAGTTTTAATATTTTTTGGAGCTGGCTTCGCCAATAGGTGCTGTAACAAGCGAGGAGCCCCTTAATATTAAATAAAAAAGTAAGGTCAATTTGTTAAAAACGATACATCTTAGTCATGTCTCTAATTACAAGTATTGCAATCACTGAAAGTGGTACAATATTGTAAAAAAGATTATTAATAAAATCAATAATTATAAACTGAAACATAATATTTACTGGCATTTATGTACTACAATGTTAATGTATCGCGTTAAAATATGAGCAAATAGCAAAAAACGGTTGCTAATCTTTTGTGTATTGACTATAAGATCTGTTGTTCGGTTTTCTTAATGTGCGAAAAAATAGCGCGGTAATTGTGGCTGTGATCTTATTGCAACTTTAATATAGTATAAATAATATTGTCTTTACGTGAAGCGCACGGTTTTTGGTGTACAATTTTCTTATTTGAGAGTGAGTTAAGCAAAAATTACTCTTACTAGGGATACAATATAAATCACTCATTTAAAAGCAGAAATCAGAGAAAGAACTTTCGATTTAATCATGGGAAAATACTAATAAATTAAATATTCTCAATTCTACGTGAGGACGAGAACGTAGATTATTATTAAATATTATTTTATGTCAATATTTTTAGCATACACAAAAATTATCTCTTTTTTCTGATACCTGGTTATGAAGTGAAACTAGATGTTGCCAGGCCCATTTTTGCCTGGCACTGGGACTCCTCCATCGTTCTCTAGATTGACGTGAAAAACAAATTTAGACAAGTTTCGGGTGTATCTTGGATGGTTTTCATAATTTTTAGTAAATGTAACATGGATTATGTATGAATTATTATTCTAATTACATTCATAAGTTCTAATATAATACTTATACCATTGGTACTATAAAAATTTTGAAAAAAAATTTAACCGTACTCTTGCTTATGGCAATATGAAATAATTTCCAATACAGAAACAATGACTAATACTTTGTACATTGATTAGCAATTATTTGTTTAAAATTTATTATAAATATAAATTGAGTTATGCCATTACTTATTGATTATAATGTTATAAAATGTACGCATAAAACATTGATGCAACTAAGGGCTTTGTTTCAACAATGTTAACTTTACTCTAAGTGGTTCAAATTTGATAAGAAATCAAAAAAATATAAAACAAATACACTCGAAAACATTTTACATTAAAAAAAAAATGGAAGTATGTGAAAAGCAGTGGATAACTCTTTCCAAAATATTACCAATACAATACTTAATAAGCTATGAAAATTTTTTCAAGATTTCTAACGTTAATTATTAAGATTTCGTATTCAAAATTGTATTACTAATGATACATACTTGTACCTGATAATTAATTATGCGGCATTACAATAATTTCGTTTTCAGCAGATGTTTTAAATAAAGCACCAAGATCTTGTGACTTTTCAGTGCTGGCAGGTGTTGATATAGCTCGGGAGCCATGGACAGAAATCACTTTACTTTGTACAACAGAGGGATCATTTTTCGACATTCTCTCGCAATCTTTAGCGGCTACAACATACATTAACGAGCAAGTTCAAAAATATCAACGTTGATAAATTTCATGTTCATACGTTTCATCTACAATGTTAAATATATGATAATTTATCCTCTTACGATAGTAATTAATTCAATCAAGTTCTGGTAGGTCGCCATTTTAATGTATTACTATACAAGAATAGGGAAATCAAAAAAATTGCCGGGCTGTTACTATTCGAATGTAGTCGAAATAAGATACTTCTAGTCTGCTATATAATATTAAAAATTTTTAAGATTTTTGTAATTACATTTTGCCGTTGGAAAAAATCACTATGCATCTTAAGGAGGTTCTTTCATGAAATGATTGTGAACAAAATTAAATAAAACTTTGGGGGATTTTTTATTTACTTACACTATACTCACCCTAAAAATTTGAGATCAGGTTCACGAACAAAAACACGAAAAACAGCTTGGTAAAGTTGCGATTATTCAATGAGCTCTAGTGGAGGGCAGTATATTTTTAAAGTTCTTAATAAAATTTGATCTACTTTAACTGAACAAGACGAAATAAAAAACTAATGCAATAATCCTTATGTAATTCTAAACCGATTTACATCTTAAAATGTATAGGTTTACGAATTTAATCCAAATATATCGATAGAAACGCAGCACACATTGTCATTGCCTATGTTAAAAGCATCGACTGCAGATATTTTAAGATTAAAGGCAATTTTACAAAACCATACCTACAAATTTTTCTATTAAACATTATAATCTTAAATTTTGTGTAAATAATTCAATTTAATCAGTGACCAATAGTAACTAATAATTGTTTGAATTTTAGCAGTTTTAACAAAAATCCATTGGATAGTCGCGCATTTGACTCAGGAGTCATGAAAGGACCACCTTACATAAAGATTGATATCGTTCGTGATTAAAATAGCGTTTGTTATATTTACTCCAAAAAATAGTAATTCAACAACGAAATACATCAACATGTAAACAAAGAAATATGATCATTCTGTCGTAAATTACTCGAATAAACTCCAAGTTTGTTGGAACTAAATTAGGTTGAAAAAATTTTCATTTGCGATATTTCTATTGCAAACACTATCCTTAACAAATACCTAAAGCGATATCACTAGGAAGGGTTTCGTTTAAAAGATATATAATATTTTTTAATAGTGAAATTTAGTCAATATTTGAGATAATACGTCCGTCTTCAGCACGTGTAGGTAAGCTACTTGTAAGGTTAACGTGTTCAAACTCATCTTAAATAAAAACTGGAATCAAGCCCTATCGATTAAAAAAAATTTGTTCGATTTTGTGCAAGCGATTAAACGTTAGATCTGTTTTAAGAATAGCCATAAAATTCGCTAAAAAAAAGATTTTGTGAATATTAACTGAAAATTCATAATTTGAAAACAAACTATATAGCTATTAAGGAGCGGTACAAGATCTAACAAATTTTTTGTAATCGATAGAGCTTTGTTTGGGCTGTCATTAAAGTCAAGTTTGGACCACCTACAATAGTTAACCACTTTATCACTAGCATTAAACGTAAAAACGACATTTACCGACGTATCGAGGCATAAAAAGGCTTCTCGCGCTAAACACTGAGACACGTGTCTCATTCTTTAGCCTAACAATGATGGAAAAACATTTTTTAAAAGATATTTTGCCTTAAAGTGAGAAAAAAACGGACTTTGAATCTGGGGGTGTCGGAACTTACATTTCGAGCATTTGAGTTCTCTTAGGCTTGTACCTACTTTCTAAATTACCGATGTGTAGCACAGCTACACTCAGAAGTGTATTTTTTTAAGCGATTTGTGTTCAAAGCAGGGTTTTCCTTCAAATCGCCGGACAAAATGTATGCAGGGATAACTTGTACGTACTGGTTGATAATTTATACAAATATACTCTTCGACTACTGCAGTTTATAATTCACATGGGCAGATCCATCAATGGAGATTTACTTTTCGTTGCTAGGTGTTTTAAGGGGGACAATTGAGTTCCGGCGAGGGCCGGAACTGGCATTTTGGCCCCTGTCTCGCAATTTTCTCGGTAAAGGTTGGAAGAAATAAGTTCAAGACCATTTGCAAGATAGAGCTTACAATGTTCATCAAATATTATCACTTGTAACTCGTTTAATTTCATTAATATACGGTTTAATGAGCTCAGGACGCTATTTCAATAAGTAACGGCAGAATGACCCATACACAAATAAAAAATTTGTATGGTAACATCAACGATAGATGCGACAGATGCGATTTATACGAAATATTTATTGACAGCAGGGATTACTGAGAGTACTATTGCATTTTGGGCTGTATTCGCTTTCAACGCCTGCATAACCAAATTTGATCATGTAATATTTATTATTCTTGTTTTCAATTATTAAATGGCTCAAAAACTGCCGGAAAACATATTTAGTAAAGAGGTTTATCGGCGACATCTAATTGACAATTATCGTATACAAACTTCAAAAATATATTCATTACGTACTCAGGAACGTTCTGTTTAAAGTTACACAGTTTTAATGTTGTGCTTTCATTATTGTATCCTTGTGGATGACTACAATGAAAAATAAGATAGGGGAATTACAATAATACAAAAGTCAGAAAAATTGTGTGAGCATCAGGTATTGCTGGTTGAATACATCACTATGTACAATATAGTACAATTTATTGACCATACTACTGACAAATGATTACTCTAAATTATCCGAGATAGTGTTTAATTTCATTATTTTAACAAAAATACAGGCCCAATTTAAGAGATCCGCAATAACTAAAGTAACAGCAATAATACCCCAACTGCCCTCTAAACTAAAAGAATCAAATGAGAAAATAAAAACATGTGACATTAATTAGTTTATAACCTTTCCGTCCAGCATTTCTCTTCCTAGTTTTTCCTAGTACTCTTTCTTCAAAGCTGTGGTGAATAATATTTTTTTGAGGATTTGACGGTTTCGATTGCTCCGGTGGTAATTTACTTTCTTCGCCTGCTTACACAAAAAAGTTTGTTTTATAGAAAAAGTAGCTTAGGTAATATTACTATTTCATGAAAATATCAAATATTGATTTAGCTTTTTCTAGAAGTTTACGGTACACATTATAAATTTCCACTCTTACTTACAATTAGTCATATTATATATACATACTTTTTTCTTCCCGCAATTATTCAACTGTGTTGATTTTTATTTTATATATAAATTAAAAATACATTTATGTATAAAGAGTAACATTGTGTGATTGTTATATCAACAGAAAATTTAACTGTATAGATATTGTTATCATTATACACCCGGGCTAAGACTATTGGAAAAATTACTAAACGTGTTTTATCACCTATTTAAACAAATTGTTCTATAATTATATCAGTACTGATTAACAATGTAGTACATGAAAGTGGAAGAAGTTTTTAATAATATTTCTCTAGTTACATAGATTACATCTTAACTTATGGGTACAAAGAAGTTGGCTTAAAAATTAATGATAATTGTAGAACAATAACTCCTATTAGTTACCTGGATTGGAATAAGGTACCGTTGCAATGCTAAGTTTCTCAGATCTGATCTATGGTCTTGGGTTTGACATCAATATAAATGCACCACTGGGCTGTGGTCGAAAGGTTTTGGGTGCAATAACCATGAGATTTTTTTTTGTTAGTCTAATATCTTTCGCAATACTAAGGGAATTAAAGGCAGATCTCTTTTCTTGCGTTTTACTAGTTTGAATAGAACTCTTATTGCAATGAACTTTATTCACATAAGAACTACTAGATGCAACACTACATTCACTAGCACGAGGAATGTTTCCGAATCGGTCATCTGGAAAAACTGCAATCGACATATGAAAGGATGGAATTTAAATTGCAATACCACTACAACATTTTTAATTTCCTTCGTGTGACTAGGACAAAAACATATGCAACTAAATAATGATACTGTTATATATATATATATATATAATAATTTATGTAAGCATATTTGAGTGTCCGTTATTTACAGATTTAATTGTTTGGTCATCTAACCCCTGAAACCTCTTCGTTGTATCCTAATATCAAAATCCAAAGCCTGAAAATCAAAAAAATTCAGATTTAACACGTGCCACCGGGCACATATTGTTTTCATGTTTAAAAGGACAGGATTTTTACATTTCAACCTTGTTTGATTTTTTTGGCTACTCCATGTATTCTTCCTGGTTTTTTAAATCAAGCCATTGAATTACGTATCACATGGACTTGATAAATTTATTTTTTCCAACTCAAAAAGAGCTGGTTGAAAAAATTCGATTTTGGCCTTCGAAGCCATAGAAGAACAAAAAATCCAAGAAATCAAATTTTTCCAACTGGCTCATATTGAGCTGGAAAAAATCAATTTATCAAGTCCATGTGATATACAATTTAATGATATGATTCAAAAATCTAGAAAAAATACTTAAAGTGGTCAAAAAAATCAGACAAGGTTGAAATGTAAAAACCCTATCCTTTTAAATGGGAAAACAATATGTGCCTGGTGGCACGTGTTAAATCTAAAATTTTTTGGTGTTTCGGCTATGGATTTTAATTTTGGGATACAACGAAGACATTCCAGGGGGTAGATAACCAAAAAGTTGAATTTGGTAAATAACGGACACCCTAATGAAAAACATTATTACTATTAATTCTTTTTATTGTTATTATTATAACAATAACCTTTTTTTTTTTTAATCATGATTGGTTAATTATAACTGTAATTTTATTAAATTCTAGAAAAATAATTACACACATTACTAAATATTTATCATTTTAATTCTTTAACTAACAAATAATGGTAGTTTTTAGTGCCCTATGTACCATTTTGTCCACCGCTCCTTCTCTTATTGTTTTTTTTTTTTTCTCTGGTGTGAATACTTTAAGTTGCATTTTCAATTAATTTGTATCCTCATGTTGATCCTTTATAAAATAAGTAAATTGTACGTACTATGAATTTATTATTGATTATAATGTACAATTATGAAATGTATTAATGTGGTATTGGACAGTAGGGGCAGTACTTACACGGCGCGGGAATGCGCCGCGGTGCTTAGTTGATTTGGACTACTGAGATATAATTCAGTTACTAGTCTAGAATAGGGGGCAACAAGACAATTTTTTTAAAATTAGGGATGTATAAGGACCGTTAGAATACCATAGTTTACGAAAAACACTTCATACCCTTAGACATTACGAAATTAAAAACTGCAATCAACGAAAGTCCGTAGCAAAGTTTAGAATATTCCAACTCTATAAATACATAATTTTGCAATACGTAAGTAGTCTACATTTAGAATATCAGATGTAGTACACAAATATGCTGTACAAAAATTCAAGGAGTTTTTTCGTAAAAATGCGGCGTGCTACGGTACTCATTTTGCAAAGCTTGCTTATCACATTATTGTTAATATCTTTGTAACTATTATCGAAATATGGATCTCTAAAGTAATATCGATCTACATGTATTTTCACATGGGCAGTATATACTATCACGTATTTTGACGAAGAAAAACAACCACGAATGCAATAGTGCACAGTAATTAAATTGTAATTACTGAATTACTTCTTAGTATTTTTTTAATGCATATTATAATCTGACATTCTAAGTGCATACTCTGTAGATATTAACAAATAATGTTAAATTACAAATTTTTAATTGTCTAAAATTTGCAATAGACTTTTGTTGATTACAGTTAATTTCGTAATTTTTTGGTAATGACGTTTTTCGATTAAGCAAAGCGTCACATTAAGTTTTTAAAAATACTACAGAAATCTAAGGGACTACTGAAACATCCAATAATTTATTAAAATCGTTGTATTGAGAAATTGTACAATACTAGTAAGTTTACTGCAACTTGGTACTCCGAATCAGCTACCACGTATTAAAAAACCACTACAACTTTAACGTCCTATATTGTACATGCAATTTTTTTACTTTACGGATGGTTGGATGTGTCATAGACAAGGGGTGAGGAGAAGGGCACCCTCGACTCAGCACAGCACTACCCCTATTAACACGCACCTGCTCCGGCAGTCAATGAAATCGATATTTTGTTAACGGTTTACGTGGATTTTCTTTAAAATGCACCATAATGGGCCATTATATTTTACACACTGACTGCAGAAACAACAATTCCTTAATAGATAAGTTTTTTTGTCTCTATTAAACAATAAATTAAGAAAAGTTCACATAAACTGTAGTTTGAACAGCTCAAGTTCTACATAAATTTATTTCAGAAAGTGACTCATACGGAATAATACAAAAATTTAAGGCGATTCTTCAGGACACTCTACAGGTCAAATGTCGAAAGTTTCATAGTCATCTCCGCAATGTCATGTAACTTCTAACCATCGTTAAGGGCATTCAGTACATACCCTTTTGTATCTACCTTACCGACTACCTTACTTCGAAAAACAATTATCAATGATTATTTATACAGCCGTTTTCTCGTTAAATTACGAGAAGACCAGCAGAGCTGATGCTTTTATGAATCAATCAAACCATTATTCGTTATAATCCGTTAAGAATTGAAAGAAAAAAATTACATTTCGTGATCGTGAAATAGCGATCAAAGTGCTAATTACACGAAATGTCACTTTTCTTAAAAAGTTATACACTAAGTGACTTAAAACTTGCACAGGGTCTCTTAAATAACGTTACAAACGCGGGTCTTCTTGTAGTTGATGTAAATATTGAGTCTGAAAAATAAAAACTTATCAGCACGAGTTTCTATCTTACCGACAACCTTATTTTAACTAATAACCAATTATACAGCTGTTGTTGGGTAAAATAAAGGGAATACCCGCCAAGCCGGTACTTCAACAAGTCTATCAAGCCAAGATTCATTATGATCCGTTGAAAATTAAAAGAAAAAAGTTACATGTCAGGCAATCCGCACTAGTACCTTCAGTACTGTTTCACGATTACAAGATGTAACTTTTCTCATATAATTTGTAACTGATTACAATGAAACTTAGCTTGATATACTTCTTGAAGTATCAGCTTGGCGGGTCTTCTCTTAATTTTACCCTAAAAAAGCTGTATAATTAGTTATTAGTGAAAATAAGGTTGCAGGTAAGATAGAAACTGTTGCCAATAAATTTTTATTTTTCAGACTCAATATTTACCTAAACTACGAGAAGACCAGCGATTGTAACTTTATTTTAGAGACCCTGTGCAAATTTCAAGTCATTCGGTACATAACTTTTTGAGAGAAATTATATTTCGCGTAATTGGCACATTAGTTGCTATTTTACAACCACGAAATGTAACTTTTCCTACTTCCGGTACTTTTGAAACCCTGGTACACCCTCGGTAGAAAAAGTAGCATTTAATACTCGGTGGTAAAGGCCTTGTTACGAACCTCGTTACGGCCCTCGCCTACAGCTCGTGTCGCAAACTTCTCAGTTCGTAAATTAAAGCCTTTCCAACCTCGTGAGAAAACTACTATCTCTCTTCCAATTCTTAAAGGATTATAATGAATAATGGTTTGATTGATTCCTTAAAGCATCAGCTCGGCTGGTGTTCTCGTAATTTTACGAGAAAACGAATGTGTAAATAATTATTGATAAATATTTCTCCTAGTGAGGCAGTCGGTATGGTATAGATACAAAAGGGTATATACTGAATGCCCTTCAGTCAATTTTCATTCATCACAATACCCGCAATAATATACGAGGCTCCATGATGCCCAATGTATTCATCCATATTTATTGTTAAGTTGTCACGTGGCAATGAATCATCGGTATAATTATATTCTTCATCGTGTATTGGCGAACTGGCAGCTAAACACTTCTGTTCAAATGGGCCACCACAATCTACCACGTATACCATGATTTACAATATTACTGGTAAATTACTATAGTGCTATTATTATATTAATAAATACGTGTTATTATTACCTGAGATTACTGATAATGGTTGGTATGGAATATATTTCACAGCAGAGCTACTACATGCGCCAATCTGATCTAGATTTAAAAATCTAGAACTGATCAATTTTTCGATACGTTCTGAAAAAATAGCAGCTGACATAGATTTATCGAAACTCTTGTAACGACCATTATCATCTACTGCAGTCCTAGACGGAGAACTACAATCGAAGTCAATTGCTTGTGAATCAACTATTGCATCTGTATTGTCACAGTTTTGAGGAGACTCTGACTGGTAACCTACACAAAAACATGACGAATTCCAACTATATATCAAAAAATAATATAAAAAGGATTAGAATATTGTCTTCTTTGAATTATGAGAACAACTTTCATTTTTTATTTGCATTTTTTTTTCGACCAGATCGACCACGATCGCTAAATTAAACATACCTTATATTACAGCAATCAGAAATATTGTCACACATACAGTATGCTATGAATAAGACAATTTCTCAAGTGCAATTAAGTATAATTCACGAGTAATAAAGGCACGTACTATAGGTGACAAAAATTTCAGCGGCAGGCAAACATTCATTTTTTCTGCATATTATAATAGTAAAATCTTACACACAAGAGATTAATCACACATTTAAGAGGTGTGTTACTCAACAAATAACTCAAGTACTACAATATTAAATACTACAATAAAAAAACAAAAATTTTGTGTAATAAAAATGTGTTTGTAAGTCAAAGAAAATTTATTCATTCCCGATGCGTAGACATTTTTTTATTCTGATTAAATATTTTATGGAATTGTTACATAACGTAAGTAAACTTTAATTTTTTGCTCAAAATAACAAATGTTCTAAAAGTTATTTTTTTGTTTGTTTATGAATTCGTTAGGAAAAAATAATTAATTATTGATAAAGAACTAAAGATTCTATTTCGTAATAAATAGAATGTATCCAATAACTATTAAGGAGTAAGTATCACGAATCGTTCACAGTAACGACACTGGATGTATCCTAAATATTGTATCAGTTGAGAGGTGTGCACCTTAGAACAGATGGCGCTTTATAGAGAATATACAATGGCGTTGCATCAACATGTACACAGCTGCATAGATAGACATGCATTTCGATGTATGTGTGCAAATGTGCATGCATATGCACTGTCTACTATTTAAAACAAAAACATTGATATATAATATCTGGAGGCTCCTTAATAGTAACGAAAAATACATGTTCATTGAATAATGAATCGATAAGAGCGCTTTGATGTACAAACAGATCGATGCAGAGAAAATACATTTGTCACGTAGTTAGAGTTTATATGCTTAATTTGTAACTAACAAGACTTTTGTAAAAAAAATAAAAAGATTTCAATTGTAAAGACGAGATTTTATTGAACAAAAAATTGTAAAAGTAAAGAAAGACTAAATTATTTAGTACCCATTTTTTTAATTTAACTAAACCAAGACCACGAATGTCGGAAAATATCGTTATATGGGTCTTGAGTGTCTTGACAAGACAATATTCTTGGTCGTAACAGTATTGACGTAGTGTTGATTATATTTTCTTTGTTCAGTATCGTATCGGTAGCGGTCTTCAAGTTCAAGAAAAGATTAGACAATACTAACACTAGTATCGGATATTGTAAAAGCCCCAATGTGGACGACAAAGCTTTATCTGTTGTGAAATTTATAGCTTACACCTCTCATAGACATAATATATAAGAACACTGACACTGTGAACGATTTCTAATGATATTTTGAATAGCTTATAAGTGAGCTTGTATGCAATATTTTTGAGAGATCACTATACAATTAATAACCATAACAATTTTGCATGATTTATTTGGCTCTGAAAATGATGATCAATATAATACTCTTATGAAATGATGAATTTCAGGTGTATATCATTACTTAGGTCCCTTCAACTTCATTCGATAATCGAAAATTTGTTCCAATATTTTATTAAAATATTCAGAGTAACTATTACCTGCTTTTATCATCGGCACAACATCAAGAGTAACAACCACTGACTCCACAACGTTATCTTGTCTAACGTTAGGATTAAGAGACTTTCCGGTTCTACTAACTCCTTGTACGTTGCTTTGTGTCAAATTAGCTTTTTCTTTGCCCAGCGCCTCTGAAATAGCTTCTTCCGAATCACTAGCATTGTCACTTTCTACTACTTTTGCATTGATTTCGATTTCAAGCTCTATTTCTTCTAAGGTTATTTTTTTTGTACAAATTTCCTTTTATAGAAGCAGCAGTAGTCAAAAACTGGTCCACAGAAATTTTTTTCTCCCTGAGTTTCTTCCAAGCTTAAAATATTAATCTTTATTTATATTTAATACCTCTACCGTATTATATGAGGCTGGCGAGTTGCCAAGCTCAGAGCAGAGGGCGCAAGAGAGGAGAGCCTCGAATGCACAACACACACTATAGCTTATGATACACATACATATATATTCAGCATGTAATAATGTATGCAAATACACTTTAAATAAGTAAGTTCTCTACTATCTTATTGGTTGAGGCTCTTTTCTTTTGCATCCTCTGCTCTGAGCTTGTCAGCGTCATTCTCACACTATCCATACATTATGAAGTGCATGTTATCACCTAGAAGGAGGAAGGTACTATCTTAATTTTGCGCTGAAGGAGATACTATGCTGTTTTTGCGCTAAGAAGGGTACTATCTTAGCGCTGCAGGACAAATACTATCTCGGTACTCCGGGAATGAAGGTACTACCTCGTTTTTGAGTTAAAAGGCGCTATCTGGGCACCACAGAAAAAAATGCTGTATTTCGGCTTTCAAAAGACGAAATGATTTTGGATCAGGCCCCGGGAGCGCCGATATAGTACCTTTCTCAGCGAAAAAACTTGGTAGTACTTTCTTTAGCGTAAAATTGAGATAGTACCTTGTGCCTTCCAGGCGACGATATGCCTGACATTAAAAATACTATTTTTTTTCAAGGATCCCTATTAGCAATCGCTTAATTTTCCTCAGAAATAGTGGAAGTGATATGTCACGCAACTGTCTAATATTAACTATTTTTAGAATTATTGCGAAAGAAGAATGTACAACCGGTTTCTTGTAACACACAGCATCAAATAAAAAATGTTAGCCATTTGAAAACGAAAACAATAGTCCACGATCAAATTCCATTCAGCAAAAATTTTTTCATGAAGGTAGTCAGTACAGTACAGTTTATCTTACAGTTTAAATTCAGCAAATGCAGTTGTCTTAATTTAATTATTCTTAAAAAATGATGCATGCTATGGTATGTTGTAAAACAAAAAGTGAATAGCTAGTCGGAAAAAAAAAATGATTGCTGTAGAACGAAATTGAAACATAATTTTTAATGTGTTGATATGCTGATAGAATCATTTTTTATTTTAGAATTGCAATGTTTATAACGGCAGCGCTAGATCTTCCAAATTTTCATTGTAATGACAAAGGAGTTTATCAATATCTTTGAAATTCAATCAATACATTAAATATAAAAAATATATTTTGCTGCTACATTGTCATAAAAACTTCTACAATTTAATTTCGCAATAATCGCGACAACAGACATATTTTAAAAGCTTCTGCAAATAATAACTACTATTAAGAATTCATTTCCGTCGCCACGCGTTACGTCATGAGCACAAAAAGCATAAGTTAAACTTGTTAGAGCTTTGATAGTTTATACGATGATTACAAAAGTATAAATTTGATTTGACTGCACGCGAAAATATGAATTCTGAGAATACAGTATGACAATTACGGTGCACAACAAAACTTAATGACGCACTATGCGCTATTAGCACAGATCCGTGACTTTAGTTCAGCTCGTCGGTGGCTTGAACTCAGCGACCTTAGCGATAGGTAATCACATAGCGAAGATCTATTTTTTGCAAAGCATTTACTTCCCCCACTGTACATACTCAAATATCTGACATCTGACATACTACACGCGGAGTCATGTAGATTTTTCGCACTGTGGCTATCATGCTATAATCTCACAATTTTTTTCTCCGTCTATTTTTATAAAAAAACTAGAATAAATATTTTACAGAATGAGTATTTGGATAGCCTAATGTGTAATTCAATGTAGTAAGAAAATTAAATTTATCTATTAAAATAAAAATCGTCATGCTCAGGATGAGGAGGAGCATTCTACAAAACAATTTTTATCTCTACTACTTACTTACATAGGCAATATTGTTTTCCGTCAAAAATGTTTTCTGATATATACGAGACACGAGATGCTAAAATTTCTGATAGCTTAGAAGATATATTTTGTTTTAATATGTTTTATCTTACTCTGATCACCATAAAATTCGTTTCGGAAAATTTGTTTATGTTTATGACCACATAAAGGCGAATAGCATAATCTGCGGTTTACGGCTTTTGATATAGGTTTGTATTTATAATCAGATATTGAAATGTACGAACATATCAGCCTTAACAAAGTTTCTTCAATTTGCATGTTATCACCTACATATTTAACAAGAATATATCTATTTTTATAAATATTGTCTGCATAATCAACGTACAAATACTTAAATAAACTGTTGTGAAAAGTAGTAATTTAGGGCTCATTCTGTTATTGACACGTGACGACAAGGGTAAAGTATATGAATAGAATTGCATAAATAATATTATTGAATTACTTATAAAAGATCTAAATGAACAAAAACTGGTTAGATTTTATATAAAAAGGTTATGTTCTTCAAAGAATTGGATAACTTTTTGTACTTCTAGCTCTTTTTTTCTTGTTTCTACTCGAACATAACTCTCTATACTTTTACCGATTTTCAAAGTGTGAATATTTCTCAGGATTGAGTCAGTTAATCGGACCAATTAACCTTTACAGTAATTTATTTTGTAATGTAAGTAAATCTTATTATATCGTAGTAGAATTATGTTATCCGTACAGTAAATAAAAGAACAACACTAAAAGAATTACAAGACAGAAGAGCTCTTATTGCAAAAATGTTTTTTTTAAATAATTTGGGATTAGATTTTTGTCTTAACTCACTTTTGTTGCAGCAATAAAATATAAATACTACACAGCATAAAGATATTCATAGTAAAAGATTGTTATCTCAAGATATTATGCAAAAGATTGGTAGTTATACGGCGCCACTTCGTTTATATAATTATATCCTAAGCGATAATTCTTTGAGTAAATAACGAATAAAAAATAATAACTGATAATAAGAATGATTAAAGTGCTGATTTAAGACATGTAATAAAATTTATTAAGTAATACTATTTTGTATCATCAGTAATTATTATTACTATTATTTTGTCAGTAATGTCATTGTAGAAAGATAGAAAAATAAGTAACTCGAAAGAACTTTTATGGTAAATTATAACCCTCTGAAACTTTAATTTTGAAATTCATCGAAAACTAATAGTTAATAATGATTGTTTGTATCGTGACAGAATATTTTGATTGTAATATATTTCATATCAAACGAAAATAAGTAAGTACACTTGTATCAATTGATCTCGCGAAGAAAAAGAAACTTTTACTAATAGTATATCATAGACGATTGTCTATTATAAGTATTATTATAGTCTCAACACTGGACTTAATAAGTCGTTGTTATTTGTCATTATTAGTTGTTATTGGTGACCTATTTTAAAGAGTAATTAATAATTAGTAAGTGAATAAGAAGAGCAGTCGTAGCTCAGTTGGCTAAGGTGCAAGTCTTGGTCAGTTGCGGTACGGCTGTTTTAGTGAGGCGCGCATTCGAATCCCCGGTCGGGTCAACTCGGAAATTTTTTCAGAGTTGTTTCCGACTGAGACTTGTACTCAAGTCTAGCTGCTAGTTCTGCACCATACGGTGAACTGGATGTAGGCCTCGTGGGTGCTCTAGCTAGGTGCAGGACTACTTGTGGGAATGTGGGATGCGGGGGTGAAAAGAATGGGGTTGATTGGACAGAGTTTATAGGGATTACGGGTAACGCCAGGGCCTAGGGTAAAAGGGATTATAGCTGATGTTAGGATCAACACCCTCTACACAAAGTGGGTGCCCGTAAAAATCAACTTGGGTTGGTGTACGGGTATGAACAGAATATAACTGGGATACTCAATAGCTTGCGAAAATTTTGGAATTAGCTGTTTATACCAATATAAAAATGAACTATAAATTTCAGCGAGATCGGTTATAAACTTTACGAATACTAAGCGTTCAAATTTTTCTTTCGAAGAGGTGATCGACTATTAGAACATTTCATCTGCTTAAGTGATTGACTATTGGTACATCGACCTTACTTAATATGACCCACGAAATTCAAGAATCTATTTGAATCTAATATACTGTTGGTATTTTTAAGAAATATAAGTTTCAAACTATTTTGTTACGATTATTTTGACACAAACTTTTTCTCTAACATATAAAATCCTATAATTTTTTAATTGTTACTTTTACGCATTATTACTCATACGCATTTTCATAACTCAAAAGTGCGTTCCAAAACAAAGGTTTAAAAAATGAGTTTTCTCGGACAATCTGGAACTGAGATAACTTTTGTTTTCCAAAAAATTCTGAGCAGTCGACTATGAACTAATTTGGCTAGAATTTAGGTTGACTGCAGGTGAACACCAATGTTTATATGTACTAGGGGGCTTCGCCTTCTGCGCGCTTCGCGCACTAGCCCCCGCCATTGAATCATATTCATTTCAATGATTTTTTAAGACAAGTGAAAGGAAGGAAAAAATATTTGCGCCAGTAGGCGGATGCTCAGCATGTACAAACATGAGGTAAAGTTACGGTAGAAATTATATGATGGGCAAAAAACCTATGAGACATTGGGCGAAAATCGCATTGGAGAGAAAATATTTAGCAAAAAGTAAAATAAAATCATTGTTTTCCACTAATTAATAAATTAAAAATTGATCCCCCAATATAACAGAATATGGATGACCAAATTAGGAATTAAATTTTTTGTTACTATTGTACCAAAAATAAAACCGTGTGCTAATAAAAAAGTACATTTTTGATGGAAAACGAGCCTAGCTAAAGGAGCTATTTTAGTTTATTAAGAGCAAGAAATACTTGATGCCCTTAATAAACGCCTATATTAATAATTTGTTTATATTTTTTTATATTTGGAATTTCGGGCGTTATCTAACTTCTGATCTTAAAGACTAGATTCTCTGGAAAATTAGGTAGCTATTGAACAAACGCACACTAGTTTGAGCAGCAATTTATCTAAGACGAGCTATCGATGATGCGTCGGATAAATGAAAAATTGACCGTGCCTACACTGTATTCGAGTTATAAAATTTTCAATTCCAGTTATTTTACAAAAAAAAATAAAACAAAAAAGTTGAATACTGTTGCAAAGCATTGTATTGTCATCGATGCCAAGTATTTCTGCACGAAAAACAATTTTGAGCTACTCGACAAGTAGGTTAATCTATTGCAAGATTCTGCTCATCCCACCACAGGCACACAGACAGACATACAGACAATGCGAGTGAAGTGAAAGCGTATGGAAAGTATCTAATTATGCAACATAAAACAGATTTTTTGACTGTAAAAACAATGGTAATGCGCTAATTAATGTTTACGGTACCATTTTCTTCAAAATTTAACAATAAAAATAAATGAGAAACACTTACACTATCAAGATGGACATTGCACCTTACGAGGTGGGCATTTGTAAACTTGGTTGCTACAGAGTTCATTAAAGCTAATTAAAAGTCAGTATAAACCAACTCGACTTTAGCTATGTTAATCATAGATGAAAGGCAGTCGATGACTGATAAATATGAATTTGTAGTTGTCGATTTCATCACCACGTACATAAATAGAAAATGCTGTAATTTATATTCATAAAAATTTTTAATGTAGATATATACTAATAATTGTTATATTTAACAAATGTAGTGAGTGATGTGAGGCGTTTTCGTCAACTTTTCGAGAAATTTTAGCTAGTGATTTATACCACCGGATTGGAAATATATGTGCATTAAAACTACGAGATTGTGACCTGTAAATCCGTAGTACTATTTTCTTGTTTTGCAGTAAAAGCAATTCTTTTTTAAAATACTAGCATGCTAGAACCTTAACGATAAAAAATAGGTTTATTAATGTTAGAATGACAATTATTTATATTGATTTGTCGATAGTGAACAAGACTCTTTATCCCACATATCTCTAGTATTACCTGTATGTTTATGTGCACAAATTTTTGATTCTTATTGTTGATTTAATAACGAGTTAAACCCTCATGGTAGGCAAAAATTATTATACACTACGCTGAAAAAAAATTTAGTCTATTTAAATAAATTCATTAATTTAAATTTTACTTATTTGAATCAAATAAACCGTTACTTAAATCAATACAGTTTTTATTTAAACCAGTGAAAACATTTATTGAGCTGTTTATACTTTAAAGTTGAAAAAATATTTACTCGACATTACAAAATATTTATTTGAAGAGAACAAAGACATGATTTATTCGAAACAAATAATTAAATTATTCGAATTCGTTTTAATAAGTACATCATGTATTTAATTTAAAAGAACTATTTTTTTAAAAAGATAAATATTAATTATTTTAATTCAAGAAATATGTCGTAAATAAAAGGTTATACATCCGTGGAATATTAAATATTTATTAGAATTCAAGAAATATTTATGTAATTGAACAAACAATATTTTGTAAAACTATTTTTTTACTTTTAGTAAAACAGATCGGAAACAAATCAACGATTTATTTGAATCTGAAGAATTAATTGATTTTTCGCAACAAATAAATTATTTACATAAATTTATTTTCCTACCTAGGGCAGAAAGGGTGGCAGAGCCTTTCTGTCCTCGGGACGCACTTTCTGCCCTCGGTACGAAAAATTTTGTTCTCATCTCGGGCATAAACATACAACGACCGCGCTTTTCGGGCGTGGTAGTTGTATTGTCTGCTCTAGGTGGGAAATGTACTATCAAAAAAGTGATGTATTCGGCTTCAATAAATTATTGTTCTTCAAAGAGGAATATTATTCATCAAGTCCAAGTAATAATTACTATATTTTATTATATATTTATCATGATTGATGGAGGCTCAATACATGTGTATGAAAGTACTTGTGAAATTGACGAAATGAGAATAGGTGAAAGAATATGCATTCTAAGGTCGATGTCCCAATAGCCGATCATATCCCAATAGTCGATCAGTTTAGGTTCATTTTTCTACACAAATCTTTTAAATATACTCCGATGAAACCTCCCTTGCACTTGCTTCATTGTCATATTTAGAAATGACGAAGTATTTAAGCCTTTCGTCACTTTTAAATATACGTTAAATGTTATTCATGCACTAAATAATAATTTTTTGAATACAAATCGAAGTCTGCATATATTGTATGAATTAAAAAAAAAGTTAGGGCCTTAAATGTAAGTGATCGACTATTGGGACATTCCGTCTGCTTAAGTGATCGACTATTGGTACATTGACCTTATAAGTCTGCAAAATTTTTTCTATTTTAGTCAATTGAACAAATTTATTTCGTTTTTGTACTTAAAAGTAATCTTTAATTATTTCTAAATTGGTTGAAACGAATGCAATCATACATTATTATTGGATGATTATTCGTTTATTCTTAATAATATTTAAAAAATTATAACAAAAACTCATAAATCACCTTTCTGCATACTTCTATGATATAAATAATAATTTGAATAAAACATATGAGTCGCAGCTTGCAGCTCAGTATCTACAGATATATATTTAGCACGTTGATAGATATCCATTTGGCAATTAATTACGCCTACGAATTACGAAGTAAAGAGTCTATCAAAACGCAGTTTGACTTAAGTAACTTCTTCCTGCAGTAATAGTGTCGTCGAACAGTATAAAAGTACTTATCAAACTTATGAACAACAGACATAATGAAATGTGCAGTGTATGCAGCTGATCTAACCTTATACATAAAACAAACTCTCACTTTACGTAATGACAGTTCTTTACTTATCTCTTCAACATACAACAGATCAATTTGGCCTTAAACTTTGAATTCCTTTTAATTCACGTCAGACACGATATAAGGGTTAATCGTTTTACAATAAGTATTACAAAGTCACCATCAAGTGCTCGTAAAATGTTTTTGCCCAACCACTGTATACATCTACCTAGAATTTTAAGCAGATTAATCCTTTGCGTGTCAATCAATAGAATATTTATCTGCATCACTGTTACTATTACTGCAAGAACAAATGTTTTAATTTGACCTGCATCAGTACTTCGTTAGCAGTATGGGCGTGATTTCGTAAATGCATATATGTAGAATCACTGGGCTGCGAGTCTGCTACAGAAATGCGCAGAAAGAAACTGCGCATACAGGTGACCTCAAAGTAAGGATTAAATCATGCCGTATGACCAGTCACTGATCAGATGATGCGTTACAAGCCTGATCAGTTACTGATCACGGAGAGTGATCAGGCCCTGATTTCAAGTAAGTATATCCATATTTTATTTCGGTTCGGATACGAGCATAACAGGTTGTAGGTCAGCGGTCTGGGTTCAATCCCCATACACTTCGGATTTTTTGAATATTTTTTCAGCTGTCTAATAATATGAATAATAATAATAATAATAATAATAATAATAATAGATAATCATAGTTAACTAAGTCACGATATAATCACCCTGTATATACATACATACATCCCGATTGGAAAATAAAGTCATGGGAAAAGCAGAACCTTGCCCCCAACCCCGATCTGAGCTTGACACCAAGCAATGCCCTGAGTTGGGAGAGAGCGCGGCAAGGAGCAGGGCATAGCCTGGCCAAGCTTGGACATGATTTCTCCAAGCATTCCGTTAATAATCGATGTATGATACCTCATATACAGGTATACTGATGCTACGTAGAGTTTAAAAGTAGATAGTATTTGTTTTTCCACTTATTTAATCATCTTTTCGTTGTATCAATAATTTAAATGAGTATACTCAATTCAAACCCGTATATTTACAAAAAACTATCAAACAACTGATGCAGCAATGGCAAATGATGGCAAATTTAACATAATAGGATGATACTACTTGAACATAATTTGCTTGCTCGATATTCTATCTTTTCTAATTGAAAAATTGTTTAAAATACTTTAGAGAGATCTCGTGTGGTAAACATAACCTAATCACGTTACGTACAGTACATACATTACGCTTTATATTTTACGCAGCAAAGATAGAAGTTAATTTGCGTCCATAATTATGTATATTATTGTTTTTGCACGTTTTTAGTATCGTTTAGCCACCTCGATCTCAATAATATCTTAAAGGTATACACAACAAATAACAAAACGCTGTATGTTATATAAATACGTACATGCTATGTATGTACGCATATAAATATATTGCACAAAATCCGGCAGAAGCTTGGGAAAACCAGGTCTAAGCTTAGCCAAGCCGTGCCCTGATCGATGCCGCGTTCTCTCCCAACTCATGGCCTTGCTTGGCCGCCAAGCATGGACCAGGTGATTTGGCTTGGCAGCCATACTTTTTTTCCTAACACCAATACAACACACTAATAATAATTAATTGATAAGGCAATAATGACACTAATATTTATACAAATTATCAATCAGTAATTATGATATCTATACTAATGTTAATATTATCAAAGAAATATTATGTATAAACAAATACTGTCTATTACACTTGAAGAAGTATTTTGTGAAAGATAATAATTATTTATTAATTTTAAACACAAGCGTTTTTGATTGGATCATATATTTATTCGAAACAAATGAAGTTTTTTTTCAATCCAAATAAAAGCACTTGTCAATTGAACAAATATCAATGCGAAATTAATAAACATTTATTACTGTTTAATAACTTTTTTCTCACAGTCAATAAATATTTATTCACCCATATTTTATTCAGTTGTGAAACAAATAAATATTTATTAAACCTCAAGAAGTATTTATTAAGAGATAATAATCATTTACTAATTTTAAACAAAAGCGTTTTAGATTTGAATATATATATTTATTTGACACAAATAAAGTTTATTTGGTCCAAACAAAGATATTTATTTGATTTAAATAAAACATGTATTTGAACATATTCTTATGAATAATTTATTAGATTCAAAAAAAATTTATTTGAATGAACCAAATAATTTTTTTATTGTACTCATGTTCGAATGCAATTCTTAATGCAATCCATTAATCATTCTGGAAAGATGCACATTATTTACAAAAACTATTATTTTTTATATATACAAAGTAATATAAAACTAGTTGGGTAAAAATATACTCAAAGTTGTCAAGAAATACTCGGAAGCCAGACTAAAAACGCCTTATTTCAGATTTAACGAAAAACAAAGCTATTATACTTACGTGGTCGTACGCCGAACCCATGATAGACAACAATTGCATGTTTTTTTCTTTAATAAACATTGGACAACATTTGAAAGTTCCATCGAGACTTACAATTTTAACAGATCTTAATTCATGAATTACATTGGAGTTAAAAAATGCTATGTGCTTTTTAGTGTCTCGATTGGACATAAGTGTACAGTTTATTTTTGCCTTGTTGCCTTCTAAAGCTTTTGAATATTTTGGATCACACAACTGTTCATAAAATTGCATTGGATTAGTTGGATTGTGCGGGAAAGCAGTATGCCCCCAGATTGTCATTATAAGTGTTAATTCTTGATATGGACGTAGCACAGCAGCTCTTGGATGTCTGAGGAAAAAGTTAAGTGCGTAACAATAAAGAGCTGTACGCCTTCGTTATAATCTGCTGTGTGAAAGAGCATAGAAGATATAGATTGTATAATGTGCTGGACATCTGCGAACATAGAAGGATGCATTAATCGATAGTATCATCATTATTAATAAATCGATCTACTTCTACAGTAAAGTTGCTGTTTCTTGCCTGTAGGCACACTATAAGACCGCTAATTACTTAACATCCTGGGTCAGAATGGTAGATTTCGTCACAAATGTGTATATCTCCAAGGCAAGCACCAGGCCTAAGGGACTCTTTGTGCTTGCCTCGGGACGGATTCACTTTAGTGGCGGATCCTATTTTTCCTACCGAGGGCGTACCAGGGTTGTAAAAGTGCTCATGGTAGGAGAAGTAGCAGGTTTACTAGAATTTTTCTCATCGGATGTTTCTGTGATTGTAATCGCCCTAATGCGTAACGATGCAGGCAGGTAGAGAACTCAGAAGTAATTTACGTATGTTGTCGTGCTGCACAACGCTAACTCGACCTACCTGTACACTAGTTGCTTTGCTCGTAAGCCAATGTAGTAGTGTAAATTTTTGAGTAGCAAACTAGCCTCAGTGACACGTATATTATCGATGCTCCCCACTCTGCTATTCCCGTAGCTATATATGGCTTTTTTTATAGTACACAACGTCTTACTCTGGGCACTCAGCACTTTGGGACTGGGGGATGAATTGGGATGCAGATGGGGAAACCACTCGGAAAAAACCAAAACCAGAATGGCCCGGTGTATTGCGTAAGGTCAGATCGGGTGTCTATATGTCCAGGTGCTATCCGTGTCGGTGCTATCTATAGCCAAAGGAATATCAGCAATCACATATAGCGGAAATAAACAGTCTAAGTACATCGGATCGAGGTACATCTTTATACAAAGTATATATTTACACATACATTACCTTCCCTACACATTGCATAATGAAGACATAGCGTAAGATCATCTAATATTCTTGCGCGACTCTAGATATGTGATGTACCACTGGAGTTACAAATTATAAAAATCGTAGGTAAATTACCTACGGTAATTAATGTAGACGTGCATACGTGAATTCGTTATTTTACAAATGTTTAATATTATTACAACCTAGAATCCAAATAATACACTATGTTATTGTTCTAAGTGTATACACAGTTATTAACTCTAAAAACTCTTTAGCTGTGACTCAAAATATACGTCCGTTACATTTTATCCTACTTTGTTAATGATAAAACAATTTAAATGTACTTTTTGAATACACTGAAAACAATGACGTAAAAATTTAATTTGTCAACTATATTCAAAAATGTATTCAGGTTCGTCGCGAATCCATCTTCATCAATCAATAATAACTTTTCGGAAAAAAAAGAGTGCATCTGAAAGCGAAAAGCTTTACAAAGTCCTAATCGGACCAAACATTGTACAATGTTATGTATTAGATCTTAATATGTTTCTACTCATTTGTAAGAAAAAATTTTGATAGACTATTTTACAACGGTTAACAATTATATAAAATGATCTAGATTTTGCTGCTTTTTAAGTCTATCAATCGTCTTTAAATGCCTTCCGCTTTAACCAGAATTTTTCTATGCAAGACACACATTCCAACATTTCCAATAACGTTCTTGTATATATTTTTTCTTAGATGTATTACATTAAATTTAGTTTTAAATGATGCATTTTCCTACCTCTGGCATTTTTAAATGCTTACAGTGTCCTTGATAGGAAAAATAGCATTGGCCACAATTGTGCAAATAAAATCAAGTGGCTTGATAATTTTATAATATTGTTGATAAATTAGCTTACCAAATACTTAACGTGGTTGTACACTTGTGTACATTACTACGTGTATCAATAAATAGGGTACAAGTGTTCTTGACTGCGGCAGAAAACAAAATATCTGACCGTCAGATTACCGGCAGAGAAAACAGGCACCAGCGGCAAATTCAAATATACCAAAACTAAATAACTTAATCCTAGGCCATTAATCCCAATGACTCAGTACTCCAAGCGACTTTCAAGCAATATATAAATAACCAAAAAATTATGTATTAATAAATAAATAACTTCTATCCCAATAACCTAGTACTCTAAGCGACTGTAACTAAATAACTCAACGTATAAGACGTGAATATATTAATTAACGATCAAACAATAAATAAAATATCGATAAATTATTTAATAATACCAGTTAACCCGGAGCGCTGAGAATTCTTGCGTTTAAATTAATAACTTAATTAAAAATAACCTAAGAACAAGTACAAAGTGACCTAGAGCGCTGACTTTCCTCTGATTTTAATAAGTTACATTATTATTAACAAAATAATTATTACCAGGTGACCCTGAGTTTTCCTGTATTATAATTGATAACATTATTATTAATAAAATAAAAACTAATAACAGTTAACCCAAAGCGCTGACTTTTCTTGCCTTTTGATGAATAACATTATTATAAATAACATGAGAACTAAT
>JAPYYV010001202.1:0-26210 GCA_030522625.1 Copidosoma aretas
TGCTCCTATGATAAAAGCTATCTCATAAGATAAACAGATGGGTCTAAAAATTTTCAGGCATCGGTTCACATTGTTCCAATGTTCCCTCTTTATTTACAACGTTTATTGAGATTAACCTGATCTGGTTAAGAATCTTTATTACTTTCACGATCGTTTGCAACATTATATCTTAGAGATACATCCAATTATCGTATTTTAACTATAAGAAACGAAAATTTATACTTGGCTAGATATAAATTATGTCCATTGAAAACAGCAAGATTTTTTCAAACTTTTATTCTCAACCAAAGAATGTTTTTTTTTTTAATACAGCTAGGATGTAAGCATAATACTTTCAGAGCGTCATCAAATAATGCGGCACGCAGCCGTCAGGCATGGTTTGTGGAGGCTTTCTTTTAAATCAAGCGGCATGGGCACTTTGAGAATCCAGCTCAAATATTGCGGGACAGTAAATTTCAGGTTGTTGTCGGGTCATCAAAATTTGCGGTATACTTATCGGTATTGTCAAATATCGCGGCACGCTCAAAAGCTGAAAATAATCCCGTGCCAGTGATCAAAATTTGCGGTCTGTTGGGCGTTCCACTCAGATACTGCGGCATATGCTTGCGTTACAAAAGTTAAACGTGTATTTTTTTGTTTTAGCTTCACTAGTTTATTTGACAGATAAAACATTTTTTAACATTATTTTTTACAGTTTAATCGTTTTGCACATGCAACAAACAAATATATACATACATGAAATTATATTTCACATTTTCATTTTGCACAGATCTTCGGGCAATCTATAATAATTTACTACATAGTCTACTTTTAAAAAAAAAAAATCCATGCTCTATAAAATATTTATGTTTTTACTTTCTGCCTACAAAAAAAACCTGTACTCAGTAGAAGCTTGTGTGGTACGTGTAAGTATATCAGCGGTCTGACGTGCTCTTTACTTTTTTTGGCAAATGATCTTGTTTTTTGGAGGTGATGAGTAATATTTTTTTTCAAAGTACAAGTTTAACATTTGTTCTGAGGGCTCGAATTCGTCAGTTGAACTGATATATTGTCGAGCAAGCATATTCTTATCCTCAGTATTGACAAGAAGTGAATTTCTAGATTTCGTCTTAATGGCAGTTTTTTCACTAAATCCTCTTTCAGTATCACAATTTGCATGTAGTGTGGCTAGAGACGCTAAAACCATGCTTCCCAGTTCATAGAATAAATGTTTTCCATCTGGACCTTTCATGTTCCTAATATAAATCCAAAAATCATTTACAGTTACTTGAGTTGGATCTACGTCGCGAAGTTCCTTCAGTTTTAGGGACTCCCATTGACCACGTATTCTTACCAATTCCGCTTCACTACGGATCAGTTTGTTAAAACAATGTAAATAAAAATCAAATAATTTTGGGTTCTCCTGTTGAAACTGTTTGTCCATAATATGCACAGGGTTTACAAATTTCATTGTCTTTAGAATAGCGTTATCGAAATTCTCAAACCGAGTTTTCATTACGATCGCTATGGATAAGATGAATTGAAATGCATTTATATAGAAAGTTTGCATTTCTGCACCGTACTTTATTGCCCTTCTTCTAATACTATCACCAAAATCATAATCAATGCATGGTAAATACTTACTTTCGTCAAATATATCAATCTCCGATGGAGGTGTTACGCACGTATTCACGTTTCATTATCATGGAAACGTTCCTTTTGTATGTTTTTTCTATTGCCTCTGCAACAATGTGTATTACAACGTCTTTTCGTTGCAGTAGCTTGTTCAACTTGTTAAGTTTTCCCAGCGCTATTTTCATCAGATAGAAGTATAGTTTTGTTTCCTTCTTACTCATTGTTGAATAGACCTTCATTCCCACTTTGTCTTTTTTTGCTGCAAGCTTTTGCGAGAACTTGTAAAGTGGTTGCCATTGCTCCAGCGCACGATTAATAGAGTTCTCCATGGACAACCACCTTACCGCGATCCACATCAGGATTTTGTGTTTTGGTACATCCATGGAAAGTTGGAGATTTTCAAAGTCATGAACTCTGTTCCCACTTCGCAACATTCCGTGGAAGTTGTTCAAAACGTTAACAACGTCTTCTGATATGAACTCCATTGCATGACGAGCACATAGATGCGTCATATGGGCAGGGCACTGGATGGAGTTCATACCGGGAATGGCCTCTTGCAAAAGAGTCTTCAAACCACCTATACGCCCGATCATTGTACTACACCCATCGTAGCAAGCCGCTACGATGTTTGTTGGTGGCTCATCAAAATCTAAAAATGATTGCTTTATGCAATCAAATAAACGTGCGGAGTCTGCCACGGCGTCTTCGCCGGGTACAAAAATTGTAGCTAGGTGCCACAATCGCGTTTGTACGATACCCGTCTTTGGGTAAGCGAACCTAACTATTATAATCAAGACTTTGTTTTTCGTTAAGTCGGTAGACTCATCCACCCCGATGCAAAAAAAAATTCTTTTTAACAGATCAGCTAGTTCTTGTTTTGCCGCTTTACCGATGACACCAATAATTAAGGCTTGAATACGCATGCGACCTGTTTTCATCGATTTCCAAATGCCCTCTTTTTCAATATTTTCTAATTGCTTTTTCATTCTTGGTGCGTTAGCGAACGGCAAATTTAGTGACGAATGCATTGCAGCATATTTCAGCTCAGAAACTGCAATTTTACGCGACGATTCCGTGATCGTGGGAATGGTAAAATCATTTGGTTGAATTATTCTAGCTTTCTTACATGCCTTTAGATGTTTTGTCGAGATGGCATGTTGCTTTAGCGTATTAAATGCACATCCCATTTTTTTGTTATCGCAAACACTGCAGTAGGTACTGTACAAATCGTCTTCTTTTAAAATGAGCCATCTTTTCAACCCATCTACTTCCATCCACTCCTTTCGCCATTTTCTTTTCACAGGCGGTGATCCTTGCTTTGCACTGTTACAAAATGATTCATCCTGAAAATAATTTTTTTTTTTTACTTTCACAAGATTATACTAATAATTTAATTTTACAACAACGGTTGCATTGAAGGAGTAACAGTACTCCGCAACTTTCATTTTATCACAACATTTCTCAAAAAATGCGGCATGTTTTTGCTCAGTGTATAAAAGTGCGGTTTATCTGTTATGCCGCATTATTTGGTGTTTTGTAGTGAATGAAACGCATAATTTTATCATGTTTACTTATTAAATGTTAGTTTGCATGCTCATTAGATTTAATATTGATCGCTTTAAATGACTAAGCATCTTTTGTTCTATCGCATCACTTCTCAAAAAATGCGGCATGTTACGTTGAGTGTGCAAAATGTATGATTCATCTGTTATGCCGCATTCTTTGATGTTTTGCAGTGCATGAAATGCATAATTTTATTATGTTCACATATTAAATATAAGTTTGCGTGCTCATTAGATATAATATCAATTACTTCTAATTACTAGTACTTACTTTTTCAACCGTCAAACTTCCGAAGCTCATCATACTCTTTGTTGTACCAAAATCATTAGGTACCTGTAAATACGAGAATTATTATTGTGCATTGTACATATCTAATAATACTGCATAAAAAAAAATCGTTACTATTTTCAATACAGAAAACCGACAAATCATTTTTCGGACATTATGTTACTTACAGGGTTGCAGCTTGCCCTTGCTTGGTCCAGCTGATTTGTGTCATTGAAAACAGGGATCTCGCGTTTATCTCGGCTTTGCATATCACCAATCTTTTGCTATTAGTGCCAGGATCGCCGACTACGACATTGTCGCTTTCCATCGTGTTATTGCTTATATTACCTTCCACGCAATAGCTTTAATTACATTAATCACGAGGTCACAGATAGACGAGCCTTGCGTCGTGGCACTCCAAAATTTCCAAATATCTATGCGCTACACAAGGTTATTGAAATAAAGAACAAACAGAAAAAAAAGGTAATTAAAAGTATGGTGGACCTCAAATACTTTACATGTGCGTTCGAAGATAAGTTTTCGCCTTATTCAATGTAAGTATTTTCACTTTTGTTTAAATTCCCAACAAAGAAAACGGTTGAGCGACTGAGAGAAACACTAGTGGCTACTGTTACTAGGTTACTATTTTAAGATTAAAATTCCGAAACCATTACCTCTTCTAAGAGCGTGCTGCACTTTTCTAAAAAGGTCTCAAATTAGGTAGTTAGGTATACTACGGTACACTATACCTGTACATTTTTTTTCACAGCCGACAGCCGGCTGTTCGAAGCAGACCTATGTTTTTAGTTGCTCCGTGCCTTGATGATGTACAAAACAGTATATCAGAGCAGCTTACGTGTTTTATGTGTTACCTGCAAGTACTACATTTCAAAACAATTTTGCTAATTAACTTTACGACTTGTGATTTGTTATCTATTTTCCCGGAAAAAAATTTATCTTGTGCATCGATAAATCATCTATTTTTAAAGTGTTCGGTGCATAAATATTACCCGGTGCACTGATGATGAGTGTCATCAAAATTTTCACCTCTTCACTGTCAATCGGAGTAAACGTAAGTACGGTAACATCAGCTTCAAAATACAGTAGAATACGCACGGCTGCATCTTCAATAATCGAAATGTACTGTCAGTATACCAATAGCTATGACTGAAAATTTAATGGTCTATTATGCATACATGGCGGCAATTTGATACAGTGGCAGAGGAAAAAAAAGACAATCAGTAATCGTATGATTATTACAATTTAGTTTTCATTAGAAAACAATACGTAGTAGAAATTTATTGTCTGCCGGGTTGCATATAAATGCTTGTTTGTATCGTACATTCCGGATCTAACAGTTTTTTTATGCACAACCCTAATACGCAAGATATAAGTTCTCGAAACTTATTTAAATAATAATAATGTTCGTCTCCATTGCAGATGGCTTTTGATTCAAAACTATTAACATGCGAATAATCAATAGAGAGAATCATATTATGGAAATTGTGCGATATATGGGCATTTGCGATATGGATGGAAAGACGTACAAAGATGTTCATCATTTTCGCGATACAAGTGAGCATTTTTATTGATTTATGCAATAAGAGGTCCTTGGCCATACACGTATATCTGTGGGAATCCTAACTTACCGATACCTCGGTAATCAATAAAATTATTGTAGGTTGTTTATTGCTGCAAATTTGCTCACTTTGTTATCGTGCGATACTATTCATCCATAGCCTCAAAATAATTTTAAACAATATAAAAATTTTTCCGATGCTGTGTGAACATACCTTAATTATGATACTTTTCGTATACTTCACAAGTATATGGTAGTTTTTCACTTTTTTTTTTTTCCCTCATTACTAAGTCTTTGTCTATCCAGTTAGTGACTCACTAAAAAAATCAAAGAAGGAAAAGCTTCCATCGTTATATCCCGGAATTTGTACGATTTCTAACGTTCGTTATTAACAATACACAATTCAACAAATATCTGTTGAACAAGCGATATACTGAGTTGAGGCTCGTGCAATTCTCAACATATTAGAGAAAAAAATAAAATATTTTTCATAATAGTGAGTAGAAAATTGGTGTTTTCTACACTGTTTTTAGTGTAGAAAATCTAATTTCCCACTCACCAAGCGGACACCGGTGTAGAAAATATTTTCGGCACATGTGTAGAAAATATTTTCGACACACGTGTGTTGAAAATTATTTTCTACACCGTTTTTCGGCACAGTGTGTAGAAAACTGGCGCTGAAAAATTTTTCTACACTGTTTTACAGCACTTGAAAAATTTTCGACACTGCAAAAAATGTTGTGTACTGTGTCCTGAAAATTTTTTATAATTTTTAAATAATTATTACTTAATTCCTTAATTCCGTAAGACGATAGTAGGTATTCAATGCGTTTTATAGTAATAATTCTTTTAGTTTCTACATAGTGATGTGCCGGTTAATTACTCCACTAAATGAATAAATAAGTTGATAAACAATTAAATAAATAAATTACAAAAATTATATCACACAGAAATTACAAAGTGAGTGCACCCGATTAAAAAAGAAGCAATATTTCTAGTTTAGGATATAGAAATTAGAAATTTGAAAAAAAAAAATGAGTTTCATTTCAAAGACAGACTTTTTCATGCAGTCTCTTGTAATAGTGTCCCAATTTTGAGTGTTGGATGTACATTTGTTATTATTCGATTGTCTTTGCTCTTTTTCTAATCAGGGGGGCTTCACCCCCCCGAACCGCCCCAGCGGGGGCTTCGCCCCCTGCACCCCCACCGGGGCTGCCGCCCCTCGACCCCGCACCACGTTTGTTATTAATTATTATGTCGTATTGTATTTGTATAAATCTCTAACGAAAGTTTAAGCCCAGTATTAGTTTATAGCTGTTGATGCCTCATATAATGTTTATGTAAGTGCATTATGTGTATAAGTATTTTTCTTCATGCTATATGTAAGCTTTAGTGAAAATTCGATTACTTAATAAATATATTTCTATACGCATTAAACAATTTTCTCCACACATATCATGAAAAATCTTGTACGCAACTCGTGCGGGACGATTTCCTGCACTCGTGTGATTGACTCCCACTCGTGGCCTATGCCGGTAACTCGTGCCGTTTCGATCGTCACTCGTGCTACGCACTCGTGCGATCAACTGGCACTCGTTCCCGGCAACTACGGCCACTCGTGCGCGTCAATCGTTACTCGTGTGGGTACTCGGTCTACTCCGCACTTGTTACGTAAATAACTATTGTAAAGATATGAAACAGCAGCTGCAGCATACCACCGCACAAAACTCAAAATTGCTTCGCAGATTTTTTAATTACACTATTTTTATCTGAAACTTTGTGAAAATATTCCACTACATTTGCAGCACAATGAATTATAAAAATTATCAATTAACAAACAATTGCAGTACACCTCTTTGAATTATATATCTCGATCGGTAGGTCCCTACAAAACAGCTATACTGTAATTTCCGAAAACAAATATTCATGCTGACACAAACATTTCTACATCTGCATGGATCACTATGGAAGCAGAAATATCAATATTTTTAGCGTGTTATGAAATTACTATTATGAGAGACTACAAGTACCTACCTCTTAAATACCAACGCGAAAGCTTAATGCACATAAATACTGAGGAATAATTAATAAAAATTAGTGGGCTTCGTGTTTCCTGCATGTTTTTACTATTGCCCGTAAACATTAATATTTCACGACTAATCGATACATGACAGTTATCACTTGATAAATTGTAAGTTACAAAAACCTTCTCAAATAATAAATAAAATTATTCTAATGTTACAATCACTAATTAAGGAAGAATATATCAAAATAAACTCACATTATTAAAAAATATGACTTCAATAACAACTACATCTAGGTAAGTACATTACATGTAATAAATATAGTAGGTATCGTCTCAAAACTGCCCTTGACGCGAAAGCTATTGTGTGTCCAGAAGGACCGTTAGGAAAGCCCGTTTGAAAGGCACTTGTATGTCGAATACTGGTTGTCCTAACGAGGGCTTGTTAGTACAACTCCAATAATACCCAAGAATTAAATTACATCTTAAATCAATGTTATTTCCACCCATAATGTCGAGGTCGCGCAACATTATTTTTATCGTTCAATTTTTCACTAATTACAGTGCAAATTTGCTCGAATAAGACTGTAGCGCATGAACATTGCTCTTTTCCGAATTTTCGGAAGTAAACGTTTGTATATAATCATAGAGTCCGTGCATACGCCCGACGTCGCGTACAATCTATGATCAAGTACAGTTGTCGCCCTCGCTCGTTCCACTCGCTCGGCCAAGGGGAATTAAAAAAAAACATCCTAGGAATACGTCCACCGCCTAATTACCGACAATATTTTACAAAAAACTATGTTCTAGTCTCTTCGCGTACTGTTTCGCATTCACGACATCGAAGCTCGCGTACGCGACATCGGGCGTATACACAGTCTGATAATCATATTATTAATAAATACTTAAATCTCAATAATACGAGGTAATCGGTAATTTGGGACTGGCACTTATATACTCAATGTCTGTACGATAGTTGGAGGTTGTTTGTAATATTAATAAAATTGATTCTTGTATTTTTTACTAGGTTTTGTTGGACTAAAAAATCCCAATTATCGTTGTTACATAAACAGTACTGTACAAACGTTATACATGATACCTGAATTTAGAAATTTAGTCCTGAAAATGACCATGAACGCAGCAGAAAGGACAAACAACAATGTTCTATGGGAATTGCAAAAGCTGTTCGTTACATTATCGGTAAGGCCACGACAATTTTTAAAATAATTATTATTTCTCAAAAATCATGGGTTCATCGTATATGTTACGTGGGACTAATATAATTAGGATTAACTCTTTCAAATGCAGGCACATATTGGTTGCAAATACATTCGATTTTCATGCCATCGTGACTACTTTCAACTTATGTTTGGTTTATTTTTCTGAGCTCACAATTTTAGACGTATTGTCGACAAATGAGCATGAATACAATGAACACGTGAGCCCGACCGCGACGTGTGCTACAGTAATATTGGCGGTTTCTGAATGAGTTATCTGTCATAGACATTCTGTACTTTACTTCGGTACAACTATTTTCCGCATATACATAGTTTATTCCAAGCTATGTACTAATCAGTCTCTGTTCTGTCTTTTCACCTTTCATACTCACGTAGCTGGACATATTTTTGACGATGTAAAATACCTGCTTCCAGTGACGTTTTATCTTTTCAACATTAAAATCATTTATGATATGTAAAAAAGGATATTTTTATTTACTTTTAAATAAAACTACTCACAGTTCCCTTTTTAAACGGCTTTAACAATAATACAATAAAACCTACATATCGAGCAGTCAGTGTAGTCAACAATTTTTTATATGAACCATGCATGTAAATAATGTCCATTGTACATTATGATTAGATAGTTACGGTAAAAGAAATCACACGTAATCATTCGATAGTACTATTTATTAATTCTATTCCATACTTCTTTCAGGTTTCCCAAGAATCTGCAATAGAAACGAAAACATTTACGCACAGTTTTGGTTGAAACAGCGTACAACAAGAAGATGTTCACGAATTTTTGTTAAGAGTGCTGTCATTATTGGATGAAAATAATTTTTGTGACAACAAGCAAACGAAAATAAGCGAACTATACTCAGGTATAATATACGTCTATTGCATCTTGCATCATCACCTCTTATATGACAAATAGTTTAATGAATGCCCTATGTATAATACACATGATCGTTTGATTACGTTTAATTAATTCGTATAACTGGCCAACTGTTGGGCGCTGCGTGACAACGAATATAATTAATAAAAAATCAGCTTGAAGTATGTACAAAAAAATTTCTGCCAAATTTCAGTTCCTGATATTAGCTGCTTTACAAAGTTTCAAATATAAATTATATCAGAACAGTTATTTTGTTTCTGAAAAATTATTCCAAACTTTGACTAATTATCGGAAATGTAATAACATATATATTGTAGTAAGTGGTTTGAATGAAAAATATATATTGTAGTAGAAAATTTGGAGTTCAAAAAAAAAATTACGTTCAGTTTGTCGCAAACACCACTCGTTGTAAAGTTATTCTAGGTAAAAATTGCACACTATGTGATATGTGATGTCTTTTTTGATTCTCTACATTATATCATGAAATGAATGACTTAAAAACATAAAATATGATCGTTTTTGTTCTGATTGTCGTTTTCACTCGCGAATGATTATATTGAGTTGTTAATTCGTATTACAATGAAAAAACAATCAAAGTCACTACGTATTACTCAAGGTTGAACTTTCACCTCAAATAATTTCAAGGTAATTACGTACTACAACTCCGTCGCCTCGAATCATGATAAAAATCAAAAATATTTTTATAAATTTATGTACATTTTCCGCGTCTCAAAATCATATTTAGTATCAATCAGCTTCATTATTCCAACAATATTTTTGTTTTTAAGGGTGTTTTGTGGTGACGCAGTTGCATAAAATATTTACCTACTTCAATATCGAGTCCATACAGCGAAAAAATGAAGTATAACGTTTTTCTATAACGTAACATTTTTTTCATAATAGTGTGTAGACAGATGGTATTTTTTACACTATTTTTAGTGTAGAAAATCTCATTTCCCACACACTATGCGGACAACGGAGTAGAAAATATTTTCTACACCGCTTTTCGGCACAGTGTGTAGAAAATCAGTGCTGAAAAATTTTTCTACACTGCTTTTCAGCACTTGAAAAATTTTCGACACTGAAAAAAAATGCTGTCTTCTGAGTCCCGAAAAAAATTTTTAATTTTTAAATTATTACTTGACTTCGTAAGACGATTGTTAGTAGGTATTCTATGCGTTTTAGAGTGATAATTCTCAAAGTTTCTACATAGTGATCTGCCGGCTAATTACTCCACTGGATAAATAAATAGGTTGATCAACAATTGAATGAATAAATTTAAAAAAATACACTCCAAAAAGATTACAAAGTGAGTATGCCTGATGAAAAAATCAATATTTTGAGTATAGCATATACAAATTAGAAATATGAAAAGAAAAAGAGTTTCATTTCAAAGACAGACTTTTTCATGGAGTTTCTCCCAACAGTGTCTCAATTTCGAGTGTTGGATCTACATTTGTTATTGTCCGATTGTCTTTGCACTTTTTCTAATCAGGGGGGCTTCGCCCCCCCGAACCCCCCCCCCAGCACCGGGCTGGCGCCCCTGGACCCCGCACCACCTTTGTTATCAATTATTATGTCGTATTGTATAAGTATGAATTTCTACCGAAAGTTTGAACTCATAAAAATTTGTAGTTGTGAAGTACTTATAATGTTTATATAAATGTATAAGTATTATTCTTTATGTAATATGTGAACTTTGTAAAATTTCCATTGTATACGGATTAAACCATTTTCTCGACACATATCATGAAAAATCTTGTACGCAACTCGTGCGGGACAATTTCTCACACTCGTGCGATTGACTCGCACTCGTGGCTATGCCGGTAACTCGTGCCGTTTTGATCGTCACTCGTGCTACGCACTCGAGCGATCAACTGTCACTCGTTCCCGGCAACTACGGCCACATGTGCGCGTCAATCGTTACTCGTGTGGGTACTCGGTCTACTCCGCACTTGTTACGTAAATAACTATTGCAAGAATACAATTGAATACGTTTGTACATCTTTTTCATTGGATAAGGCTTAAAAATTCTAATACAACAAAATAAATTCTCCAACGTTCTTTACATTTGAAACTTTGACAGTCGTGGGGACCGGGTTATTGTTAATATGATGTGCTGGAAGTTGAGAGATATTTTTTTTAACATTCTTCGAAACGGTTCAGGACTATCGTGGAGTCTTTGAAAAATTTAACGATAATGACGGTATGGACCACGCCACTGTTTATAATGTACGCACATTATTATAATACTATTTACAATAATTTTTTTAACAAATATCATAAGCATAGGCCAATCACAATGTTTTTAGCAAGTAATGATAATTTTTTAATATTAAATTAATTTTTTTCATATAATAAATATAATAAATAATAATAAATAAATAAATAGATTTTTTTTTTGGCTTTCCGCGCTTCAAAAACTCATGAAACGAATTCATAAATCAACAAAATAAAGAGATTCTTACTTTTAACACTACATTTTAAGGTGACACGCTAAAGTAAATAATTACCGATTTCCTTTATTTTTGTACTCAATCGCATCATGTACTAAGTAATATATTATTTTACACGAATTGTTTATGTTTCATCACCTCGTCATCAATGTTAAAAAATATAGAGGTTCCAATTTTTTTTATCTCGCAGCGAAACACATATTCTTCATGTAATCCAAGAGATTAATTATTGCAATTTCCAGGAATACTTGTGGAATCACGAAAATGTCTCACGTGCGGCAGTGCAGACGAGAAAGCTGAGAAGTTTTTTGCCATATCGTTACCAATTACTACTGATAACCGTAGAGTTCGAGTTGACAGTGTGGTAAGATACATCATTTCTATGAGTAGTATGACACGCAAGTGTAATACCTTATTTAAATGACATATTTGTACTATGATATTGACATGTATAAATAATTTATTACGTAGGAGGGTGCATTAATTGCATTCAGCAAACCGGAGGTGTTAGACGATAAAATACCATGTAGCAGATGCAGCAATGTTTCTTATTTCATCCGAGAATTAAAATTCAATCAGATACCACACATTCTAATCTTACATTTCAAGCGCTTCGAGTTTGATGTTCGGAATCAAACAACAATAAAAATGACTAACGCGTAAGTACAGTAACTTTGTATTTGATCTTTTTTGTATTTACTTTTGTAGAGATTCGCTACTGAGATCATAATATAAAACCATATGAAACTTAAGAATTTATATCGGAGAATTCATGTTACCGTTTGCATGTTCTGGACTTTTTTTTGATAATGCACATCAATGTGATCCACTGTGTTTATTGATAGTGATCTAATATAATGAGACAGTTATGCATTGTAAGTACTTTGGATGCGAATAGCTATTTCATTGTAGTATCTTAAAGAAAGACACTAATATTTTTAAACAAAGTTTTGTTACACTGATTTTTTGTTTGTTACGAAATGGCGGTCATCTCAAGACGACGACAGCCAGTTAAGTATGTGCCGTCTAGTAACTAATAGTTAATTACATAAAAAAACAGTATTTTCCAAAACACGTTTTGGGAATATGTTTATAGTTTGAACTGTAAGTGAGTAATAATGCTTTACTTTCTGGCAATGCATGGATGACCACTGACTGTATATGATGATTTACGTAAAACTACAATTTGTTAAATAGGCTTTCAAAGATAATCACGATAAATATTTTTTTACAGAAGTAAAGTGGTATAAGATCGCAAAATGGATGTATCGAATAATCTGCTCCACGCACGGCCAGTATTGTGATATTAATACTACCACACTATTGTAGCTCAAGCATTTTAATGATTGCATAAGATCAACTTAACATTACCTGCCAGGATGTTTCCAGCGAGAAAGTTGTCTTGTTTCATCTTAGAAATGTCAGCGCCAAGTTTCAAATCTTAATGTTGTATAAAATAAAAGTTATGAGGAATTTGGTGGAAACAAACGACAGAAGATGAGTTCGAAGCACACTATGCCCACTATATGCACTTCCAATTGTAAAATGCATATACTTCTCGTCGAAATTCATCATATTTGTTGTTCCATCCAACGTTGAGATATGACACTCAGTACACACATTGGTGAGACCACGAAAAACAACTTTCTCGCTGTAAGTTTTCTGGCAGTTATTGTTAGGTTGCTATTTTGTAATCACAGTTTTTCAAGTAGCATAGCGATATTCGATACAGCCCTTTGTCTCACACGTGATAAGTATTTCCTATACAGTTCTGTTTAGAAAATTACAGTTCTGTTTTCAAATGGCGATCATGCATCGATTTTTCAGCCAACGGAAATTATGAATGGTCATTTCTTTTGTGAAACATTGTTAAAGAAAAATCTCAGGCTTCGTGAATGTGAATACAGTAAAATACAAACAAACAAAAAGTAAACAATAGCAGACTTGTAAGGTTGTTGACAGTTTTTGAGCATTATACACAGAAAAAGAACTACCTTTGCGTGAACAAATTAAAGCGTTGTTTACGTTTGATGCCTGAGACGTTTTCTTAGAAGTGGCACCGAAAAATCGAAATATTGTGAACTTTTACGTAAATTTTTTATTTCCTCATTTATTTTGACGCCACTTTAACGAATCAAGTGATTTTAGCACTCAGTAAACATTCGAAGATATTTTTCAGATGACGAGAAAACTACTTGAATTTTTTTAGATTTTTTCATTGCGAGCTAACAAAGTTAGAACGAAGTTAAGGCGATCCTAAATAGTCAATATCACCGTCCACGGCGTTCTCAAACCAACGTAGGGCCGTAAGGTCGGATTTTGGTTACTCGAGACCCACTCCAATCGAAAGCTGAGATTGAGACCTTTTGGTTAAAAAAAAAAAAAAAGTGGCGTTCGGTGGCTTGGTTCGTGAGATACAAGCGTTAAAAGGTAAAGAAAAAAAATTTAATTATTTTTTCAACATTTTCAAATGCCTGTATCTCACGAACCAAGCCACCTAACGCTACTTCTTTTTTTTCAATCAAAAGGTCTTGAGCTCAGCTTTCGATTGGAGTGGGTCTCGAGTAATTGAAATCCGACCCTGCGATTCTATTTCGGTTAAAGTGCGATGTATGCGGTAAAGTTATTTTTTCGGATCGCATTTGCTTCGATGTTACTTTATTGGTTCACAACAGAAAAATCTGAAAAAATTCGTGAGGACTTCTCTGATGATGATTTTGATGAAAATAATATTTATTTAATGTTTGATCATCATATTTTTAGGATATTATCAAGTGAAATCTAGATACGAGTGAAAATTTGGTATTTTTTGCTCTAAATACGTACCTAAACGACCCGATTATGCTTTTTTTTATATCGTATTACCATTGAAATATATTATCCTAGTAATAAAGAAAATTTTTATTTATCATTTGTTTATATAGAGTATACTGGATCCAAAATATGGCTGAATATTTACTTTGTCAGAAAATTTTTAAATACTTCGACTTATAACGCATTGTCGCAACCTCTAAAAGGCTTTGAAAAAATCTGAAAAAATTCACAGCTGATTTTTGAAACTCAAGGATTGGAAAAAGCCCTCTGCCCTAGGAAAATTAAAAAAAAAAGGAAAAAGTGATCCACCCTAATATAGATGTACCAATAGCATTTAGTCCATACTTTTAATTAGAGTATCTCTCAAACCGTGACGGCAGGCCGAGCGGCAGGCTTCCTCAAAGTATATGTCATTAAAATTGCTGTTTACAGTAACATACTAGTTTTTTGAAATATTCGTAAGAATATTTTCCGAGTTATTGGTTAAAAAGTACACGCCACGACGGGCGCGGCGCGGGCGTTCCCATAAGAGCCTGTGTATAATATGCTAAGTAAGTTATTTTTTTCTCGAAAGGTGTGTCGCTATGGTTCCTGAAATTTTGTTGTTAACATATCGTAACATATCGTATAAACGACTTTCGTAAGAAAATCGTTTTTCGCTCCAACCCCCTTGAAGCGCGCTACAAACTCTATCACACAGCTTCTACAGGATACAAGGCTTCAGTAAATAATAAAAGTAGTGTGATAGCCTTCGTTGTACGCACTAATATGTGCACCATGAATTTTTTTTAAATATTGTATTATGTGTAGCGTGCAACAATCATACATGATGGCAATACACAATAACACCACGAACAAGAAAATTTGTAACTAATACTTATTATGTGAATTTTAAAGGTAGTTTCTAAAACGAGGTTGCTTACGACTAACAGCTTACACCAGCATTCTTCTCAGAGCGCAAAACTTCACTGTACTGATTTTCGATCATATGAAGTAACAGATCATAATTGTATGATGAATACAGACGAGCACATAAGCAATCTCGATGTGTGTGTCGCGAACGACTCCGCACGTTCGATGGATAAAGAAAAAACAATGGCATTATTGTCCGAAGAAAAGCCTACATCTCAAGTAAGACGAGTACTGGTGTATGTCCTAAATATTCTTGTATTCCCTTAGGTACATATTGCAAAACTGCATCCTTGAGAGTTTTTTCGCTGTATATACGTTTGGCATGCTGCTATATCTTTATCTCCTACAGTAAGCACGTAGTTCTTTTTCTATTAGTTATTAATTAATTTGTAATTCGACGAGCATCCAATTTCACATACTTGTATTTCCCATTGCAATATTATATTAAATGGTACTCATTTCCGGCAACTTCAGTCATTCGTACACGTCAATCATCTGTCATGTGGAAAATCATCTTTGTTACTCTAGTTACATACCAGTCATTGATATTCTTTCAATTTCTATACTCAATATTTTGATTGAAATTACAGAAACCTTCACTTAGGATCTCAGAACCTAAATTAAAAAATAGAAGGATAATTAAGAAGCTGTAGTATCAAGTATACTGCGATCACAGAGAACCACATAGCACTGAATGGTTATGTGCATATGGCAGTTGGGCTTCAAATATTTTCTCTCACTTCGCAAATTATAAAGTAAATGTATCGAAATTCGATCACTTGAGTACTAAGATACCTTAGGAGTCGAATACATGTAATTAAAGTATAGATGTTATCATGCAAGTGAATGTGGACGTTGATTTGTGAATAAAAAATACGTATCTAGCTTGGGGAAAATTTTTTATTAATGCATTAAAGTTTTTATGAGAACAATCAACTGAATCGATGAACTACACTGGGATATGATTGGACATGAGGACATCTGTATTGAGTTGTGTAGATTGTAAATTAAGATATTTATTATAAATAAAAATATTGTTCATGATATAATTGTAAGTTTCTGAAGCTTTTGAAAGCATGTGACTGTGTATGCATGCTTCTGGCTTTTGTTTTACGATAATCAGTATCTAGACAAAAAATTAACATATACTTACTAATAACTGGGGTATGTACAAAAGTTTACTTTGCAATCAACTTGACAAATTTATTTGTAATCTTAATCTTTTAATATTTGTATAAAATTAACATGTCGTCGTTGTACACTACAATTTTTTTTGCAGATAGAACGATATTATGTTGAAGACAACCATAGAAAAATTCACGAATGGTTGAATGCCTCTGATTGTGAAAATTATAAAGCTGTCGAATCTTTCAATATTAAAACTGTATTGAAAATAAGTGATACCAATGATGTGTTTCGAAACAAATACAAAATGTATTTGAAAAATATTGAATCGTTGCAACTTTTAAATATAAGAGATCATCACTCAAAGGAAACACCACCAATTGCTAGTTCAAAAAGAACATATAACATTCCAAAAAGTATGAGCCACGGTAAGTTGTTCATACGTAAACATCAATGATAATTTTCGATTGAACAATTATACATTTCATAAAATATCTGCTCTATTTGTTAGTGCGTGACATTGATAAGGCTTCTGTGACAAATTCCCCAGAAATGCCGTAAGTTTTTATATACTTTTGTCATATTTAAGTAAATAACAATGTTGTATCACAATGTCATGTTCTATATAAAAACGTATATGGTAGATTCCACCGTAACTTACTTTGATCGTGTCCAGGGCTCAAATTAACGCATGGTAACAAAACTAGACATTTTAAAACCGTCAACGTATGTGAAACGTTCTAGAATAAATATTACATAAACTGTTGTACAGATATCTTGTCCTTTTCGTTAAGAAAATCGAGGAATCAGAGTCAAATTTGCCGTTCCATCTCGTATCCGGAACTCCATTTTTCTCATGTAGGGTATCAACAGTAAAAAGTGAAGCATATTTGCCGCGTTTGTGTATACACATTATAAACTTTAACCATCACGAATTGCATTAGTACCGTATAACTTATCTATAAATAAGTATAAGCTATCGATAGCCAAGCTCTTCATTTTTTGTTTTTCGCGCGTGCACGAATCTCGTTCCGTTTCAAATACCTTTGTAACCTCGTATGTAACGACGACTTCAATGATTTTATCTTATAGCATTTGTCGGTACTCGGTAGTACATACATTGTGAGCCTTCATGTTCTGTCTACGTGATGTACTAACACTTTAAAACTCGAAACTTACATTCCGACTTCTTGTGTTCCGCTCTCCTCAAAAGTCAAAGTGTCGATTTCCTCACTGTGAAGCAATGAATCTTGAAAAAACTTTTTTCCCAGCTCTGTTTGGCTTTAATATGAGACATATGTCTTGGCGTTTGGTCAAATTTTCCTTCTTTTGTGAAATACATCATTACACAGCGGTACCGCCTCCAAGGATAGTAGCTGAGTAAAAGCGAGTCTAATGTAATCTTAATTAGGCTTAAAGCAAAGTTGATGCCTAATCTACGATCTTTTAACATCCATTTCCCATGTCTCTTTCTTTATAAATGTTAATGTCAATGAAACACTATATATGAAAAGTTTTTTTTTTTTAATATATTCTATGACCAGTCTGATGAATAATGTTATTCTAGTGTTGAACTATTGTGAGCTTATACGGTTTTTCAGATTATTTAATGTCTTGGAGACACAATCGATTACGTCAATTGATAGTGACATTATTGAAACATCTCAAAAATCAGTTGTGTCATCCTTGAGTACAAGATCCAGAAAACCTCGTAAAGTACGTCAGTTTTTTGTTACTCATAAACAGCAAAGATGGTAATATTAAACTGATTATTTGTTCTCGCTGTAGGAATCGCTTTACCTTAAAGGCTTTTTAGCCGCATGCCCATTCTGTTCTTTGAAGTCTGCTGATTTTAAATACTGCTTACACTGCAAAAGTTCTTTACCGGAAACTGTGAAAAAAATACCTACAGCAACTGTCTGGATCGGCAATGTGGCCATTCAAGTAAGTTATTGGCAATACTAGTAAGTTATTGGCCATTCATAGATGATTATTGTTTGGACAAATGTATTATGCCAGCGTTAATTAATATCGAGCAATAAAAACAATGAACTCGCTCTTCACCCTTCGGGAGAAACGTAATATACGCTAAGCAACTGCAAGCTTTTGCACCGTTTTGCTCACTTTGGGCCCTAGAGCGCAAAGTACTTTTTGCCCACGCATCCAAATTAGTCGGCGGGCTGAAAGTGAGCCCGAAGGCACAAAGTTACACCTTCCGCTCTAGGGGCGTAGTGTTCTATTTTTAACTTAGCTGCATGAAAATATGGGTATGATGTGATTTTGAGGTGATAACCTCCATCAAATATGTGTAGCTCTTGTAAATACATTTTTTCCGCCGTCTAACCTCAAAATAGCACCTTCACCGCTTGATTTTGGGTCTCGGGCGAAAAAACAGATTTCCTAATTCGTTAGTAAAGGCTGATTTACGAACCTCGTTACGTCCCTCGTTTTTGGATCGGGCCGCAAACCTCTCGGTTTGCAAACAAAGCCTTTCCACACTCGTAGGAAATCTACTATTTTACCATACTGCGCCGAAAGTAGAAACTGTCGTCCCGCTTCGCAGAACGAAAATTCCTATTTAAGGCGCAGGATTGGTGAAAAATCGTATACGCACCACGGGAGAAAATAAAGAATGCTCAGATCACACGTGTATTGCCACCCGAGGCGAAGCTGAGTTAATCACTCTTTACTTTTCCTCCCTAGGTGCGTATTGTACTATTTTTCCCTTAGAAAACGTGAGAATTATAGTTTAAATGTTTCAATCAAAAGAAAAACTGGTTTGAATGTTATAGGCGGCACAAAACGATGTAATTTTTCCCGGTAAAATCATCGAGACAGTTCCCAAGCTTGAAGATATAAAGAGGGCTTGCCATGCAAACAAAAACGATCTGTAAGTCCACCTTTTTGTCAGAAACGTGTGGCACTAAGGAAGTTTCATAGTGTATGACCGTATCACTTTACGACTCCAAATAGAATATTTTGTTTCTACTACTCTGTAAGTTTTAAATTAGTCTTGCATACTGTAAAATATCCAAGTTCATGTATCTTTCCATTTCGAGGTAGTATGATTTATAAGCCTGCTTAAACGGCCTAAACTGGACAACTAATTTCTGCTCAACAAATGTGCTTGTGCACTTGTACTTTACCATTATTTTATAATTGATTTTTATATTGAAATACTCAAAGTTCTCATTAAGTCGAAACTAAATGTGACAAAAAGTATTGTCACTCTACATATTTTCCTGTGGAAAAATTAAGGTTTTCTGGCAACGATGTCTTAAACTTTTTCACGTTAATCACTCCAGATTTTGTTATCAATTAAAAGATTTATAACTCAACTTTATTCGTCCCTAATTAGAACAGTATCTCTTTACTTTGACAATTAAACTGAAAAATGATAAATAACCATTTAGTAGAAAACTCAACCTTTGAATAACGATACTTCCCGGCCCGGGGACGGAGGAGAGAAGTGGCATGTGGTAATACGCATGGCATCTGTGTAAATATTTGGACCACAAACCCAGTAACCGAAATAGTAGTTTTCGTACCTAGGGCGCAAAGTACAAAATGCGCGCCCTAAGGTCGGGGCTTTCGTCTGTCTGTGTCCGAGGTGCGAACAGTGTTTTTGTTGCCGAGTGCACAAAACGCCAGTTTCACTGTAAGCTCTAGGTGAGAAAAGATGATGCCTTACAACAAAAAATTGGAAGCAATAAACGAAACCTGCATCTGACGCTTCTGAGTCTCTCTGTTAAGATATTAGCATTTGACCTAAAAAAATTATTGTTCGGGTCTTGGATTAATAACAAGATTATTACATCCCCTCAAGTACGTTTTTAAAGCAATGCGGTAGTACACTATTAGTCCTCCTTCAGTGTTTGCTTATAGATGCAAACGCGCTGCGCTGTGTGACATGATTAAAAAATAATTGTAATTTGAATTACTGTATTTGACTCTTATTTAATGATCCTTAACATTTTTTGTAGGATTTTGGTATATCCTGCTCCACCAGCAGTTGGTGGAATTGCTCTTTATCTTGGTGATATTCAATACCTGGATAGACATAGTTGCTTGAACGACTCTATAATAAATTTCTTCCTGAAGTACATTTTTGAAGAAGTAATAAATAAAGTCGATCAGCAGAGGAGCTTCTTTTTTGATACATTTTTCGTCCAAAGTTTGGGAAGGCAAAACATTGAAAAGTCTTTTCGAAAAGAATCTCAGAAGCATTGTAATTTATTGAATAAAGATTTCTTGATCATTCCGGTCAATGAGCAGTAAGCAAAAACATATTTTCTGTAATCGAACATTAAATGAGGATTTCATTAACGTTTATTCCATACATTTACCAAATTTTCAGAGCACATTGGTTCCTCGTGGTGATCTGCTTTCCTTATCTGTTACATAGAAAGAGTGAAGACGTAGATCAATTTTTTATGTCAAAACGACGTAAGAAAGAGGTATCTCAGGAGGATGGTGAAATCGTAAAATCGTAAGTAATTATTACGTTAAATAAGTCGCAAAAGCTGTGTGCTGTAGATAACTATCGACTTAACTCACAAAATATCTCGTACTCCACTTCAAGCGGTTGTACCGCGATTCCCGGTAAAAGTAAGTACTCTATTGGACCTTTGATGACAATTAGTCACGTTTAATATTGATGCTCTGTAAGTAAGCGTAGGAAGCTCAATACAATTTTTCAACGGTAACGCGGAGTACGATATTCTGATAAGGAAAACATTACACTCCGAGCGGCCCATGTGGTGAGCCCGTGAAATAGGGAGATGTTTGCACCCGAAAGACCTCTTTTTTTTATTAGCTGAAATTGGTTTTAGTCACGATTAATTAACGACCTGAATAGAATGATGTAAAAAGCCGTGTAAGTTTATAATTTGATAATAGTTAAGTCATTATTAAAATTTTATAGGTTTTTCGATTTCTACGGCCCGAAACTGTAATCCATCGTTTGATAAATACACTGAATTTAAAGTATCGAAAAAATAAACAAAAAATGTTGATAGATTGCAACTGTTTATCGAAGGATAAGTAGTATGTATTACGCAAAAAAATTAAATCTTATGTGGGAATCGCGAGTCGTGTATAATTATACGGAAACAACGAATAATATAATGCAACATACATCGACAATGAACTGCAAATCCACGAACCTTCCCTTCAGATAAACGATAATAACTAACTAAATAATTTTTAATCTCTTTTCAACACTTCAGAATTTTATAAGGAACTAACAGTACGAAGCAGGGAGGTGATCGAGAAAAGAAGTGAACCTATGACTGTGACAAAATGTAGTGACACTAAAAATTTGAACAGCTGCTTCTCTCGAAGCAAAACGATTGACAGTGCCACAATCATAACTAAGTCAGTTTGGAAAAACTGTGATGAAAGTTTTTGCTAAGTGGATCATAAAGCACAATTTTCAGTGTACCATTAATTTAACATTTGTCCGATTAATTTAACATTTGTCGAATAATAGCCAGAATTCTATCAATGAAATTACATACATTCAAAAAAAGTTTTCCCGGTAACCTATTTCCTACTTAATTGTTTTTCAATAACTCAGTGCTCGATTTATCTTATGTCCGATAGTTGTATGGAAAATATTTTAACTGTTTCTGTATCAAAGTTAGTCAACAGTAATTATACCGTAAATAATCGCATGCAGGATGATTTTATTCGGTAGCTCTTCTCGTGGTAAAAAAAATGCTTTTCTGAGTGTGAAAAGACATTACGTAGAACATGACGAAGAGAACTATGAGCTACAGCACACAAACTTCAGCCTCTTGAAGATATTCTTTAGATTATCTATGTTGTGAAAAAGGTGTAAAAATCATTTCACTACGTAGAAAATCAGAACATTATACTGTAAATTGATTTTTCTTAGTTACTCTAAGAAAAAACCATGACTGTAAATATTTAAGTGATTTCAATAAATATTGATGCACACCTGTATAATCTGGTTGTACTCGAAAGGAAACCTGCATAAGAGTACCACAAATCTGTAATACGCGTGCGTAAGTGACTGGGCACGTCCTATCCATTGATTAATATTTTCATTGTCACGTAACACTATTCCGATATACAATCATTTTACTGCGAATAAGTGAGCTCGTATAGTGATGCTCACAAAGAAAACGAGTAAGGATAGCAACATAATAATGGATGATTACAACGTAAATTAAGGCAAAATAAATTTTATATTGCAGACCATGCATTCTCATTTTTAATTCCATCATGGGCTTCGGAACGGAAACTATAATAGAAAAAGTATCAAACTTTTTGGAGTCTGAATTCACGCGACTTGGACTGATGAATACAGATTTGGCACTGGAAAATGTAATCGTCAGGCATGTTGACGTTCAGCAGCAGAAAAACGGCACAGATTGTGGACTATTTTTATTGCAATTCGTTGAAAGTTTTTTTTTGGTAAGTCGATTTTAAAGCAAAATTATAAGTAGTAGTCGGATGCGCACCGTAATAAATGCTGTTGCAGGATCCAATTAAAAAATTCAACGAAGTACCGTCCCTCCAACAGTGGTTTCCTGATAGCGAAATACTTATTAAAAGAGAAAAAATAAAGAATACTTTGCTAATGAAAGCTTTTCATTTTTTGAAATTGTAAGCGATAACTATTATCATCTCAATTGTAGTAGTTTTTTTGACGTTTATAATACAATTAATTTATGCTCTGCACAAACAAATGAACACTTGATATGCATGTAAAAAGTTAATATTGTTTTTTTTTCATTTAACCGACCTGTCTACAAATTTTTGTGTATTATACATCTGAATAAAAATAAAAATAAATTTATAAATTAAATCTCAATATTTTTCAACATCTATGGAATTTTCGTTACGGGTTTGTTACTAATGTCGTAACAGTTTATTTCAAATGTTTCAAAGGTTGCTGTAGCCTGCACTGCCAACAGCATGTCCACGGTCATGCACAGTGAGATATACCGCCGTACCGGAATACTGGAAGTCACCGTTATTTTCTTATTAATCTATTATTATAATTAATTATACAGAACATATTCAGTAATCCAGTTATTTATTGTCCCTTTGTTATTGAGTAGAGTAGTAGAGTAAAGCCTATTGTGATATCTGGTCAAAGTTGCTGAGAAGTACGTTATTTGTTTATTGCCTATTTGATCCACTCAAAAAAAAGCGCAGCTGGCTACGCAGTTCGGGATTTATTTATGTGTTAAGTTATCAGTGTGCTGGGCCATCCGGTTAACTAGCTTGGGATTTATTCATTCATTAATTGAGCAGCTTTAAGTTACGTATCGCCATTTTTTGAGGTTTTGCCCGTATAGCTGATTTGAATTTCCCGCAAGTTCGGAAGTCACATTTGAGACTACTGCCGGGACTGCCTTCCTCGACTATTCTGCTGTTCCAGAACCTGTAAAGACATAACCTTTTTCACTGTCTTCCCGCTTAAAGCATACTATACGAATCAGTGATGTAAACGCCAAACGCCAATATCAGATTTCGGAACGCAACTTTTAGAACAAGTGCGCAACATCTTTCGGTACGGTGCTTTTTCAAGTTTTATCGCTCAATGGTCTAAAGCGCAGGGAAGCAAAATTGTCTCAGGTGTTGTACGGTACGGTTGTTTGTTTGTAATAAATAAAAGTAACAGTTATGTTTCAGTATGCTAGAGTTGTAGTTAGTGATAGCGATGAAGAAGAGAAGACCGAATCATGCAAAGTAAGAAACAAAATAGGCAATGTAAGTAAATAAACTTCCGTTTTTTTTTTTTGTAATATACACTCAGTAACTATATATTTGAAACTAAAATTTTATATTTGAAAACATATATCAAATATAAAAAAGTGAGCAGGCGGTTTGATAAATAATTTTGTAGCAAAATATGTGAAACACCTTTTTCTACGTGTACTTTGGTACATATTAAGTAAGATCTTGGTTTTTTAAGCTAATGTTACTATCAGTGTGTCAATAGTTCTTATTACAATTATTGTTTTTAGAGTTTTTCGAGTTGCATCATAAATAAATATGAATTAGTGAAAATTCGTATGATAGTTGTTCATGATAAAAGTGTATGTAGTACAACAATTGATTTGTTATCGTATGAAGTAATATTTTTCATATATGTCTATTGCTCGTAAAAGCTACGTACCGCATTGAACTCTAGAATTTTTTAATATTTTTTTTTGTATTTGAGCGCGACACGAATACGCGTTAGAAAATTATCATTGCATTTGAATAGAAAGTAATTAAAAAAAAAATTTTATTTATGTGTAACTGCAGGTCGACAAACAATCAAAAAAATCGAGCAGCTTATCACCAAGTAAGGTTCCTGTGTCAACTCGTGACTCAACAAATACACCAAGTTCTTATCAACTAAATATTAATGAGGTCGACAGTGCTGTAAAGGTAATTTTTTATTTCATGTATAATTACACAATTACGACCAAAAAATTGACTCTTAATGTACTGTTTAGTTACAGAACAAGCGGAACAAGACAGTTATTTTCAACCGAGCTTATTTTTACAACAAGATAGACAAATTGTATACCTTGATAAGGTACTTGGAGGAGAATCCAACCGAAAACTACAATACTGGTGGTAAAGGCACAGCGGTCAATGAAATCATCAACATGATGGGACTGAAAACTAGGTACTCAGCCACCGTAGAGTCACTCATCGACTTTATAAAAGAAATTGGTGTGGCCAATCTTACTCGGGATAAATTTTACTGCTTTAACGTTTCGTTAGGCATGCTATATTTTATCAAAAGGTACCATATAATTAATTACTATTACATAAATCATTGGAGAAATAGAACTGATATTAAAGTTGCAACGGTATATTGCAGGTGCTGTAAACCAGAGACACCTTTGTTGAAGGATCTCGCAGATGGCCAGGCCAGACATGTTGCAACATCTCTGTATGGCTCGAGGTACACAGAAGATGAAATTAAAAAAATACGTTGCATTTGTGCCGGCCCAGACTACAAAATTAGAATAAGTAAATACAATATATATAAAGATGGTGATGAATTACGTCCAACTGAAAATGACATCAAGGAAAACTTGCTGGAACTTATGTTGATTAAGAACAAAAAATATAATTCAAGAAAGATTAGAAATGAAAGCTCTCTCTCCGTAAGTATACCAATGCTTACTGTTAATATAGTGCTATCATTGCAGACTAAATATAATGAAAAAACATTATTATTTATTAAATATATTAAAGCGTACACACGCACAATATTTTTTTAATTATATTTTTTTTTTTAGGATTCAGAGGAGCCATCTCCAGAGTATAAACCTCATATACCTTTCATTGTGCAGCAAGCTCTTAATTAGTCCTCAAGCTCAATGAACAAACGAAAAGTATGGAGCTGATATACTTACACGCACCTATTATGTTTCAAAGAGTGCATTGAGATTGTCAAAGTTACCTGTATCTCTCTGAAACATTTTTCTTTTGCGAGTTCAAAGTGTATTACGCAAGCTTCTACTGAGTACAGGTTTTTTTGTAGGCAGAAAGTATAAACATAAATATTTTATAGAGCATGGATTTTTTTTTTATGAAAGTAGACTATGTATCGTTCTATAAACTAGTTTTATAAGTAATCGTCATACGAGGTATGTTAGTATTAAGTAAATTATTATAGATTGCCCGAAGATCTGTGCAAAATGAAAATGTGAAATATAATTTCATGTATGTATATATTTGTTTGTTGCATGTGCAAAACGAT
>JAPYYV010001203.1:0-38042 GCA_030522625.1 Copidosoma aretas
ATCATAATGTATAAAGAGACATTTACGTTACCGACACTTGTAGCGGTGCGGGGAAATTCAAATCATTCTAAGGTAGTATACTTCCTTACATATATATTTTTCATATTGTTTTACTGTTATTTACTTGAAGAATCAGTTTTTATAGATCCCAACAAAATTATAAAACATACCACTACATACATATATAAAGCATTCTACGTCAACTCGAACAAAAAAAAATATTCTCTTTTACTTATGCAATTGCTTTTGGGATAGTATTGTTTCAGACAAGAACTTTCCGCAAACTAACCCTCCCCCTCCCCCTATCCCCCTTTAGTCCGATTCAGGACACGTGAGTAGCTTCAATAGTAAGTTTTTTCGCAAAGTTTTCAAGTTTTTTTAGAAAATTGATGATGCGAAAGGAAATTACATAAGGGTATACATTTACTCGTTTCCTGACGTAGAATCTAATAAAAATATTAGTTAAGTTTTTAAAGTGCTGCTTTACCCTTACTTTAGGAATTTGGATGTTTTAATTATTTTTTTGACAAATAATATCTTCAAAAATTTTGGTATCGTCTCATTTGTCCCCACGATAGAACGCTACTATTATATGATTTCCTTAATCGAGTGACAACGTGTTACATGTTTACAATTATTGCTAACAATTATGTTCTTATACATGGGAATTGGAACGTCGACTTTGATAGTTAAAAAACTTTTTGTCAAAATCTAACGGAACCGCTATTGTAAGAGGGCTTTATGAGACTAGAAGTAACCTTTGAATTATACCTACAAATTAAAGTTTCTTATTTTAAAGGCAACTAAAAAATGCAAGTAATTGTTTATGAACTAGCGACCACAAGATCTTCTTTATATTATATTTCATACAAATCAGTTTATTTTTGTAAATTTTGACCTTTATGTTGGATTCGCAATCTTAAGTTTGGCAAATCAACTCTCAGGTATACAATTAGCTACCCTAAAAATCTCTGTATATTAAATTTGATTCAAATAAGTTTATTTTCGCATATTTTTGCTTTCACATTGGATCCGCCATCTTTATTTTGGCAAATCTAACTTTAGATTCGTAATCAATGATCTTAAAAACCCTTGCATACCAAATTTGGTACAAATCGATTGATACACAATGTTTTCATGTATCCTCAGTGATCGGACTATCAAAATTTTAAAAGTATACTATAAATATATTTTACGAATTTTCTTATCTCTGAAGGAATTGGATCATTGTAGCTTATCATCTGAGAAACAGAATAAGTTTGGAACCAGATGCATTAAGGTAGTTGTTACCCAATATATAGGTATTCATAAGAAAAGTTATTTCCTTTAATAAAATAGCATCAAATCATTTTTATATTAATGTGTGACACTGGTAGATATACAAGATACATTGTAATTATTTTCTAATTTTTTTCTGATTTATTGATGGAGCTATCGCGTAAATAAAAAATATCAGTTTTTGTATCTAAATTTTTTGAATACTTATCTGATTTTCATGAACAAAGGCTAGTTAAATTCTTCTTCAGTGAAATACCCAAAAATTTACTATCTCTGATTTGCTAAACAAAGTCGTATGTATTGTTAAAGATGCATTTGTTCATAATACTTTTATGGATTTTCATAAAAAAATAAGGTCTTAACAAAAAATACGACGTTTTTTAGCAAATCAAAGATGGTAAATTTTGTAGGTATTTCACTAAAAAAGATATCTATCCTTTGTTTATGAGAATCGTATTATTATTCAAAATTTTTAGATACAGAAACAGATATATTTTTTATATATGTGATAGCTCCATCAATAAATTTAGAGAAAATTTGTAAATAATGAGCGATGTACCTTGTATATCTACCAGTATCACACATTATTATAAAAACGATTAAATGCTTTTTTATTAAAGGATATAACTTTTCTTATGTATGCCTATATATTGGGAAACATCTCTTAAGTGGAAATTTGTGGAAAGCACAAATTATTGCCGTTTTTCAGGCTATCTAGACCACTGGGCACTGGCGCGTCATGGCACCCGCGCCCGTTCGGCCATCGTAAGCCTAATTTCACCTAAATTGGCCTGAAAGTTTTTGAATCCAAAAAACTTACATTATTAATTCATGCAAAAATTTTTACGTAAGCAACGTAAATGACACTGCTTCTAAAGAATACTTTTAACTATAACCATCATTGTTGTAATATTTGTAACTAATAATAGATGGAAAACGTTTTATTCTCAATTATTAATAAATAGTATTAATTAAATTGCTTTCCGTTACAATAATTAAAATATTAATACCTGTAATATTAATTATGATAATGATATGAAAAAGCATAATAGTTTCATTAAATGTTATAACAACAATTTTTACGAAAACTTTAAATTAATAAAGGACATTATATTACTAATATAATATGATTTTTTTTATAAAGTTACAATTATACTTATTGTATTATAATCATAAAGATGTAAAAAGAGTTATATTGAATAGAAAATTGTTTACTGAACTTTATACGCTCTTATTATTCTCAGCTTCAAATATTTTTTAAAGTATCATCAATCCACAGATCAAACTGTCGAACGATAGGAATATCGATTATTAAAACATATGATCGATAGTCCAACAACCACCGATTACTGTGTACTTTATCAATGTCCAAGCGGTTTATATACGTATTTTCTGCTGTAATCAATCTCATGGAGACATTGGATTTTTCTATTGCTCTGTTGTGTTTCGATTTGAAGAAAGGAGTGGAAGTCTCTCTCCAGTTCCCCACTGTCTTCATCTTTAGCAAATTAGAGCCTACACGTGGCCCTTCTTACCCGCGCTCCGCACTACTTATATGTATACTAGCGTGCGAGCTGCGAAAGAGATAGAGAATACTAGAAATAAATTTTCTCGGGGGACTCCCTACTCCTACTTCTCAAATCTCAAGAGGGCAATGAAAAAATCTAATGCCTCCATGAAATTGATCCGTGTATAGCTATACTATACAGCCATGGCTGTAGCGCAGGCTGCACACTCATCGTGTACACACGGCCATGGCAGTAACTGCATAGTGCGAGAACTGGTGCGCGCTTCAGTGGACTTTCACCAGAAGCATCTATGGGACAGGTCTATCAGGTTATGTTGTATCCTCACACAATATCCCTCTATTTAAGCCTCTCGATGCTTATGTTCCCTTATGGAAATCCGTAAAAACTATTGTTTTTTGCCTATCTCGCTTCCCCTTTGAGATGTAGCACTATTTATGTTTTTTGAAGGTTAGGTTGTCACGTAATCAGTTGAAAGTAAACCAAGCAGGTCTGCATTCATTTTTGTAAAACATTTTGAACTAGACTTATTTCCGTAAAAAGGTTTTGAACTGTACTACTCTTTGTAAGAAACCTCAAACAGTGTTAAGCTTTGTTTGGATCTGAACTGTGCTAGTCTTAGCAGGAAGCGTTAATGTGTGTAAATATGCACAGATCTGTACACATATACATGCATACGCAAACACATAGTATACATAGGGCATTTACTGTATACATGTGGCAAATTTCAAGGCGGGCGGTGAGAATCAAGCGCCATCGAGTTGAAGTATATATCGGTATGTACGTACGCTCAAAGAGCCTCCCTATAGATGTCGGAAAAAGCTGTAGCTACACTTTTTCTGTGTTAGCCCCCATCCGCCAAAAAACGCTTGATAAGGAACTTCGTTCCAATATAAAAATGTTACTAGAGTGTGAAAGAGCTGGATAATGCAATTTAAGGCAATAACTGCACACAGCACTACGTTGTGCCCAGCTGCAGTGAAGCATGGTTAGGTTTTAGGTCTGCATCGTATAGACTCTTAATAATCACGTATATATGCGTGTTATATATCTACTAATTATAATTTGCAATGCTTACTTACGTATTCGCATGTTCTTTCGCGTTTCCATCGCTGTCAATACTTTTATTATTTTTTAGTCCAGTTTTTATTGTACTTTTCATTTTGCAAAACACGTGGCTCGTAATGCAGCTACTCTTATATATTCACAATATACTATATTCAGCTACCATGTGGAACCGTGTAGGCTCGGCTGCTTGGATCCCAGGTTTTGCGTGCTCAACTGCTCGCTGATGCTCAACAGACTCGTACTTAACTTTGCTGTATACCTATACCTACTCACAGATTACAGTTGAGTGTGGACACCTCTCCCTTTTTTTCTTCCCCTCTCACTCACCTCGCCTTAATTGCTGCCGCCACAATATGGCACTAAGAACTACTATATACATGCATCCGTTGCAGTACACGCACGAGTCACGACGCACGTTATACATACATACACACTAGCGCCATGTCCCGGTGTCGACATATACAGCTTTCTCTCTTTCTCTTCCCGTCTCGACCTGCTCACGACGGCACGACTATGTACATACGTATATACTACAGTACGTGGCGTTATGCATACATACACATGTACTCGTGCAGATGCGCACAGTCGACAGCTCTCTGTTTCTCTTGCTCGGCTCGCATAGCCTCGCCTCACCTCGTCTCGCGACGTTCCACTCGACCTTCTATCGCCCTTCTCCAGCAGCGCTATAGAAAACGTGCAAAGAGATGGAGGTTATGTGATCTTTATTGCAATGTCAGCAATTACCAACAAAATTATTATGTGCTTTATAGCCTCTTGTGTTACTTATGAAAGTATGATAGAGGCCTTTAAAATAAAATTTTTAATTTTAATATTATAGGCCAGCATGTGATGGCAAGGTACACTTAGTGGTTGTCCTAGCCGATTCGATAAGTCTGACGCAACTTTAGATCAAAGTATAGGCATCGAGCAAAGAACTGTGATCGTTTAGGTTGGTACGATAAGGTTACAAATATTTATTACAGTAAGGAGGTACCAGGTATTACTTCAAATGTAAGTAAGCCGGCAAGCATAGATAAAATAACAAATCAGAGATCCTGAAATTAAATTGAATTTATAAATAAAATCTAAACTGTAGACAAAAAAGCATCAATATTATTCCCATGAGCTTGCTAAAGCACTTAATAAGTGCAACAGGTCTTATAAAGCAAGTTTGTATCATGCAAACCGTGTGTGCTTGCTGGCATCTTGTACGACAATGTTTTCAACTAATATGGGCCGACTCAAATAATGCAGCTGTACCAAGTTAATTTGCTGGCCCATACGATAGGTCACATAAAATTCTTTATGCCTGATGAGCATCGATCAAAGAACTATAAGCTTCTGGGATTATTGTGTAAAGGTACGGTAAGATACAAGTATCAATTACTGTAAGTATAGGTAAGCCAAACATAAAAATGTAAGCCAGAAAGTATCACCAAAGTAGCGACTAGGACAGAATGATGATGATGATGATGATGATGATGATGATGATGATGATGATGATGATAAAAATGATGATGACGATGATGATGATCAAAATGATGGTGATGATGATTATATTGAGGATGACGATGATAGTGATGATCATGTTAATAATGATAAGGGAGTGATGATGATGATCATAATGATTATAATGTTTATGATGATAATGATGTTGTTTATAATGACAATAATGATAATAACAATAATGATGATGATGATAATAATGTTGATAAAGACGATTATGGTGATGATAATGATGATGATAATTACGATAAAGATGATGATGATAAAAATGACCACGATGATGAATAATAATGATTATTAATAGAAATATGATGATAATAATGATGGTAAAGAGGAAGATGACGATAATGCGATTATAATAGTGATAATGACGATGATGATGATGGAGATGATGATGACGGGAATGACTATAATGCTAATAGTGATGATAATGTTGATGATGATGATAAAGATAATGATGATGACGATGAATATGATGATGATAATAATGACAATAATGACGATGATAATAATGATGATTATGATGATAATGATGATGATGAACAAACTGATTCTGATGATGATTTTATTCAGGATGACGATGTGATGATGATGATAATGATGATGATCATGATGGTAATGATGATAATGATGATGATTATGATAATGATAATGTTGATGATGTTAAAAGGATAATGTTGAGGATTGTGCAAAGTATAATGGTGCAGATTATGATAATGATAATGATAATATTGATGGTATTGGTGAAGATGATGATGACGGTAATTGCCAATAAAAATGATGGTGATAATATTGATGATAATTATCATGAAAACAATGATGATGATCATGATGATGACGATTATGATAATGTTGATAATGATAACGATGATGATGATGATGGTGAAGATGATCATGATGATGATGATGATGATGATGATGATGATGATGATCATAAGGAATATGATAATGCTAATAATAATTTTGATAATGATGATGATAGCAATAATAATGATGATGATGAAAAAGATGATGATAAGGATGGAAATAATGATAATGAAGATGCTGATGATAATAATAATAAGAATGACGATGATGATGACAAGAATTATAATAATTATATTGATTATGATGAAGACAATAATTATAATGATAAGGAAGAGGATGATGATAAAATGATGATGATAATGATGATGATAATAATGTTAATGACGATAATGATCATGTCGACAATGATCATGATGATGTTTATGGAGATGGTGATGATGAGATTGATGATAAATTTGATAATGATAATCATAATAATGATGAAGATGATGATAAAGGTGTTTACGTTGATAATGATGACGACAATGGTGTTAATAATGAGGAAAAAGATCATGATGATAATTATGATGATAAAGTTGATGATTGTAATAATGATGGTGATGATGATGATGATGACGATGATTATGATCATGCGGATTATAATGATGCTAATGATGATGTTAATGATGATAATAATGTTGATGATGATGATAATGATCATGAGGATTATGATGATGCTAATGGTGATTTGGATAATGGTGATGAAAGCAATCACAATGATGATGTTGATGATAAGAATGATGATAACGATGACGATTAGGATGATTATGATGAGGATGATATTATTGATGACGATAATAATGATAAAGATGATGATAAGGATGATGATAATGATAAGGATGATGGTGATTATAATAATAATGATGATAATGTTATTGATCATAATGATGACAAAGATGATAATTATAATGAAAAGGTAGAAGATGATGATAAAATGATAATGATGATAAGAATGTTATTGATAAGAAAAACGGTGATAACAATAATAATGATGATAATGTTGATGACGAGGAGGATTATGATAACAATAACGATGGTGATGATGATGATAATGAAGTCGTTTCTGATAATGATGATGATAATGATTATGTTTTAATATTTATGATAATGATGATATAAATAATGATAATGATGATGTTGATGATAACAATGATATCAAAGATGATGATGATGATAATAATAAGGTGACGGATGATGATAATATAAATATTGTGATTATAAAGATAATGATGAAGTTGATGTTGATTATCATTATGATGATGATAATGATACGCATTATGGTAATTAAGTTGTTAATGACGATAATTTTGATAAAGATGATACTGATATTGATTAGGTAAATAGCCTTGATAACATAATAATGATGATTATGATAATGATCATAATGATGCTGACGATGATGATGATGACGATTATGATGATGATGATGATGTTGATGATGATGGTAAATATTATGATTATAATGATAATGAAGATGATTATGACGGTTATGAGGGTGATGATAGTAATAATAAGAACCATGAATATTATGTCAGCGATCATAATGATGAAATTGATAATAATTATTTTAATAATGATGATAATGATGACGATAATGATTATGATAATGATGATAATGTTGGTGATGATGATGATGATGACAAAGATAATAATGATAATTATTATAATGATAATCATGATAAGGCCGGCGATGATAACGATGATAATATAGTTGATGGTCATGATGATGACGATAAGAATGATGATGGTGACGACTATAATAATGATGATGTGATGATCATGATGATGTTAGAGATAATGTAATGATGATGATGATGATAAAGATAATGATGATGATGGTAATAAGGATGACGATGATATTGACCATGATGCTGATTACAATAATGATGATAATGATCACGTTAATAATAATGATGATAATGACGTGAATGTCCGATAAGTAATAAGTTGTACGATAAGGACAATTATGACGGTTATGATGATGATAATGATCATTAGAATAATAATCTAAATGATATTTATGATAATGTTGATGATGTTCATGATTATCATTATGACAGTTATCATAATAATGATGATGACAATGATGATGATAAGGATAATGTTGTTGATGATGATGATGATAATAATGACGATGATGATGACGATTATAATATTGATTATGATTATGTTGATAATGATGATATCAGAGATAATAATGATGAAAGGTAGAGGCAAATGATATTCTTATATTGATGACTATAATGCTGATATTTATAAAGTTGATTGTAAATATAATTATCATGACGATGCAGATGATTAGGATAATGATGATGGTGATAATGATGGTGTTGATGATGTTGACGATAGGAATAATGATGATGTTGATGCTGGAGGTCATGTTAAGGTTAAGGATAATAATAATATGATATTATGATGATGATGATAATGATGATGATGATGATAATGTTTCTGATAATGATGATGATCATGACGATTATCATCATTATTTTGATGACGTTTTTATTAAGAATGATGATGTTGATGATAATAGTGATAAAAATGATGTTAAAGATGTATATAGTGATGATCGGAATGTTGATGATTAGAATGATGGTGACGATGATAATATTACTAATGATGCTGATAATAATTAGGATAACGATAATGAGAATGATGACGATAATTCTGATAATACTAATTATGACGATGATTGTTATCGGAACAACGATGATACTGACGATAATGATGCTATTAATGATCGTGATAATGATAATAAAAATAATTACGATGATGATGACTATAACAATAATGATTATCATGATGATGATGATGATGATGTTAAAGACTATAATAATTATAAGGTAGAGACAAATAATAATATTACTGATGATTAAAATGATGATTATGATAATGCTGGAGGTGATGATATTATTATGACGGTCAAGATGATTAAGGTATTGATGGTGATGATAATGATGATGATGATGATGATGACAATTATTATCATCATAATGATGATTGTGATGTTAACGATGATGATAACGATGATCATGATGATAATGATTGTGATGATCTTCATGATAAGGATGACGATGATAATAAAAATAATAACGACAAAAGTGATTATGATCATCAAGACAATGATAATGTTTATGATGATGACGATTATAATAATGATGATGTTGATCTTGAAGATGATAAGAATGATAATGATACTGATATTGATGGTGATGATAATAACAGTGATGTTTATGATGATGATCATGATGATGATGTAGATGATAATGATGATGTTATTTTCGATAATAATAATGTTGCGGATCATAAGGATTACATATATAATAATACTAAAGATGATATTGATAATGATAAAAATGACGATAATAATTATGATGATGATGGTGATGATAATGATGTAGAAGATGCTGATAATAATTAGGTAGAGACAGATGATAATATGATACAAATGAATAAAATAATAGTTATGATAATGCTCAGGATGATGATGATGGTAATCATGACGGTAAAGCTAAAAAAGATGATGATAAAACTGATAATGTTGACTTAGATGATGATGTTGACGATTATAATAATGATAATAATGATGTAAATAATACTGATGATAACAAAGATGATAAATTTGACGATGATAACGATAAGAATGATGGTGATGTCAGTGCGGGCATTGATGTTGAAGATGCTGATAATGATGACAATCATGATGATGTTAATGATGAGGATAATGCCGAAGACGATGATGATGGTGACATCGTGTGGGACTATGATAATATGATGATGATTATGATGACGATGATGATGACGATTATAATAATGATTATGATAATGATGTTGATGACGATGATGTTGAAGATAGTAATAATGATGAGGTGGAGACGAATGATATTCTTATAATGATGATTATAATGTTGATTATTATAATGCTGATTGTAACGATAATTATTATGACGATGCACATAATTAAGATGATGATGATGGTGATAATGATGATATTGATGTTGGACCTGATAATAACAATAACAATGATAATGACGATAATAATCATGATTATAATGCTGATGTTGATGATAAAAATGACGAAGATGATGATGATCATGATAAGGTTGAGGATAATAATGATATGATGATGATGATTATGATAAAGATGGTAATGTTGATGATGAGGAGAACAATTATGATGATAATAATATTCATGATGGTATTTATGATTTACATAACGATAATAATAATAAATATAATAACGATGACGATAATAATAATAATGATGATGATAATGATGACGATTATACTAATGATGATAATGAGATTGAAGATGATAATATTGATAAAGATGATAGTAATAAGTATGATAATATTGTCGATGATTGTTACGATGATAATAATCATAAAGATGTGGATGATGATGGTGAGGATAACATTGATCGTGATGATCATAAAGATGATAATGACGGTGATAACAAAGATGATAATAGCGATAAGGATATAAATTTTGATAATAATGATAATGATCATGATGATGTTGATGACAAGGATGATGGAGTCGATGATATTGATGATAGTGACGATGACGTTGATAATGACAAAAATGACAAAGAGTATGATGATAGTGGTAAGGTAGAGGATGATGATAATGTGATGGTGATTATGATGATGATGATGATGTTGATGATGATAATGATCATGACGATTTTTATCATTATTTTGATACCGCTTCCCATAATAATGATGATGTTGATGATGATGATGATGATGAAAATAATGATAAAGATGTATATGGTAATGATCGAGATGTTGATGATTATTATGATGGTGATAACGATAATCATACTAATGATGATGAGAAGTAAGATAATAACGATGATGAGAATAATGACGATAATTCTAATGATACTGATTATGATGATAATCATTATTAGAACGACGATGATACAGACGATGATGATGCTATTATTAATCATAATAATAAGAATAATAATAATGACGATGACGATGACTATAACAATAATGTTCATGATATTGATGATGATGATGATGATGATGATGATGATGATGATGATGATGATGATGATGATGATGATGATGATGTCAAAGACTATAATAATTATAAGGTAGAGACGAATGATAATATTATAATGATAATTATAATGATGGTTATGATAATGCTTGAGATGATGATAATTATCATGACGATAAAGATGATCAAGGTATTGATGGTGAAGATAATAATGATGACAATGATGACAATTATTATAATAATAATGATGATGATGTTGATGATGATGATGATGTTGGTGATCTTTACGATAAGGATGACGATAATGATAAAAATAATAATGACGATATTGATGATGACGATGATGATAATGATAATGTTTATGATGATGACGATTGTGATAATGATGATGTTGATCTGGAAGATAATGAGAATGATAATGATACTGATATTGATGGTGATGATGGTGACAGTGATGTTTATGATGATGATCATGATGATGATGTAGATGATAATAATGATGATGTTTTTGATAATGATAAAAATGTGGTTCATAATGATTATATTTATAATATTACCCAAGATGATGTTGATAATTATGACAATGACGATAATAATTATGTTGATGATGTTGATGATGATAATATCAACGATGATTATAATGATTAGGTAGAGACGAATAATAATATGATATAAATGATTAAAATAATGGTTATGATAATGGTAATGATGTTTATGATTATGATCATGACGATAAAGCTGAAAAGTATGAAAATATCTAAGATAATGTTGATGATGATGATGTTGACGATTATAATATAAATAATAATGATATTGATATTGCTGATGATGACGAAGATGATAAATTTGTCGATGATAACTATAAAAGTGATGGTTATTACGGTGATAGTTATGTCTGTGCGGATATTGATGATGAAGATGCTGATGATGATGATGACAATAATAATGATTATAATGATGAGGATAATGACGAAGACGATGATGATAGTGATAACGTTTGGGATTATGATAATATAATGATGATCATAATGACGATGATGTTGATAATGATAGTCATGATGGTGATAATAAAGATCTTTATCATAAAAAAATGATGCTGGTGATAATGATAATAATAATGTTTTTGATAATGATCATAATAATGATGATAATGATGACGATTAAAATGATGATGTCAATGTTGACGATGATAATGTTGATGACGATAAAAATGACGGAGATAATTCTTATAATGATAAGGTAAAAGATGTTAATGATATGATGATGATGATTATAATGAATATAATAATGTTGATGATGATGTCGATTATAATAATGCTGACGATGATATTGACGATGATAATATTGATCAAGATAATGATCATAAGGATGATGATAATGTCGATGATGGTTATGATGATGATGATTATGATGATGTTAATGATTATGGGGATGATAACGTTGATGATGATGATGATAATGATAATGATGGTGATGATACGGTGGAGGATGGTGATAATCTGATGCTGATGATGATGATGATCATGATAATAATGATAAGGTTATTAATAATAATGATAATGATGATAGGTATCATATCAATGATGAGTAAGCTTATGATGAGGATTTTGATGTTAACGTGGATTAGAATAATATTGATACTGATGAGAATGAAGATGAGAAGAATAATGATTATGATGATGATGATTAGGATCATGTTAATGATGATAATGTTAATTATAATCATGATGGTGATGATAAAGGTGATTGAGTTGAGGATGCCGATAATGATGATAGTTATAAGGGTAATGATGATGGAGATGATAATGATGATGACAAAGTCGCTGATGGTGATGACAATAATGATGATGACAAAAATAATGATTATGATGATAATGATGAGGCTTCTGATAGTTATGATGATGATGATGATTATGATGGTGAGAATACTATTTAAAATGGTGATGGTGAGAATGATGATAGGTGTCATAATAATGATAAGCCGGATGGCGATAAGGTTGCAGATGATAAAGAGGGCGATGATGATAATGATGACGATGATTTTGATGATGTTGATGATAAAGATATGATGATGATGACGTTGACGATGAGGAGGACGATGATGAAGCGAATAATGATTATTATGATGGTGAAGTTGAAGATGCTGATATTAATGATAATGATAAGGTTGATGACAAGGATAAAGATAAGTATGATAATTATAATGACGATTATAATCATGATATTGATGATGTTGATGATTATGATAATGATGATGTTTTTTATATTGATCATGTTAATGATGATGATAATGATAATCATGACAATGACAATGACGATGATGATAATTTTGATAGAGATGATGATGTCGATGATGAGGATGATGATGATGATGATATTGATAATGATGATAACGATTTTAATGTTGATGAAGACGATGAAGTTTATAAGAATGATGATGATGTTAATTGTGATGCTGATGATATTGGTGATCATGATGATGATAAAGATGATAATAAGGCCGCTGACACTGATGATGATGGTGATAAAAATGACAATCGAGATGAAAGTAATGATCCTCATGATGAGAATGATTATAACTATGATAACGATTGTGATGATAATGTCGATGATAATTTTGATGATAATGATGATCATGATGATGACAATTATGATGATCATAAAAATTGTGATGATTATTATAACAAGAATGACGACGATATTGATTACAGTGATGATGAAAATGATTATGATGATTACGATGATAATGATCATAATTTAGGCGATGCTAATTATAATAATGATCACGACGACTATAATAATGATGATGATAATTATTATGATTATAATAATGATGTTAATAATGATAATAAGCATATTGTTGGTGATAATGATCATAATAAGGATGACGATGATGATGATAATGGTAATTATGATTATCATAGTGATAACAGTGATGACGACGATGACGATAATGTTGATCATGATAATGATGACGACGATGATAAAGGTGGTGATGATGATGTAGATAATGATGATGATGAATTTTATGAATTTTTCATGTCATTTGTAGAATTAAAAGATATTGGTTTTTTTGAGTCACTTTCTCAAACGACTTAAATCGTATTACTGGGTGTTAAAATATCACGTCCAAAAGAAATTTTTCTATTGATTGAGTTTGAAAGTTTTGCAATGTTGAGTGAATTAAAAAAAATTAGTTTAGTTTTTATATTGGGTTGATGGACCATCACTTTGAATGTGAAGTTTCTTTAAGCATAGAACTTATTGTTCTATACAACTAATTACAGGCTGTAGATGAGCCCACCCTGCCCAAGAATCGTGTCTCAAATTTTCTAATACTGAACAGCAAGAGTTACATTTAACCTTATACGTTTTGGGATCTTTCTAAAAAAGGCTCTTATATGCAGATAAATTTGTTTTTTGGAAGCTCTAAAGTGTACACTCTGTATTTCTACTGAATATTTACAATTATAATTCTCACTAAAGTCTATCACTATTCGAACTACGTCAAAATTTAAGCTTTTTTGTAAAGTCTCCATAAATTTATACTAATGTTAAGTATTGTATACGTATTTCAAGTAATCTGGTGTACAAGAGTTTAATTGTATGATCAAATAATTTGTGTTGCTCTCTATCTTCTGTTTTGACGTGATCCTGACGTGATACATTTTATCTTTGGCACCCAATTTATCAACGAAATTACTATTCCACTGATAATAAAATTTTGGCTGAGAATCTTTTAATCAATTAACGCACTTATTACAAGCTTTGCATTTACGATACATACATGCTTTAGACATTGAGTTACATGTTACTAAATCCGTAAAAGATTTTGTACTAGCCATTGACAGTATGTTTAATATAACTAATTTTTTTAACATCAAATCAATGATTACATGAATTTTACATAAACATGATTCTCTCTCTGTCACTTTACGTCTGACGATCCACTGAAGGCATAGTATAGAAAATAAAAAGCGTGAAATTTTGAACCACTCTTCAGCTTTGAATTTCAAATAAAAATTATCTAATGTGTCGATAAATATCTTTTACGTATCTCTACTCTATCTTTAATAATAAAATCTTGTTTACTTGGTTCAGGTCCAGAATTTTCATTCTTTTCTAAAAAATTGTTTGCTACTTTTTGGGCTTCCGAATGAATCCTAATTTTTTTACTTTTACTCCTAATAAAATTGTATGATGTTGACGCACTTTTTCTTTGTAAGTACGTGCTTACAAGGCCAGACGTTTTTTTCATTCAATGATACCGTTTTATAAATTTTTAGCGATGGTTTGAGCAAAAAGTGATTTTCCTCGTTCATACCTTCTTTTTTCTTTGTTTTTTAATAGCTGACTTTCAAGTACTTCTCTATCAAGTAATTTCTTCCTTATTGCTGGCTTATCCTGTTTAATCATTTTATCGATTTATCTTTCAATTTCCGTTTTGTTTAAATTCTTTGCTCTGTAATATTTTTGTTTTCAAATTTTTATCGATTTTCGATGTTTCATGTTCATTTTTTCCAATTCCATTTTTTTACTTGGCGTCGCAAAGCCAGATCTATTTTTTTAAAGTTTTTTATAGTCTTTTCCAAACAAAAAATTCTTTCACTTATATTAGAATCGTTTGATTGTACATTTGTATTTACATTATTTTGAGTCAATACAAATGTATCGTTAACAAACGATTCTTGCAAAGATATATTTAAATAATTGGCTAGACTTGATTGACACCCATCAGAAGCATTTACCTTATCAGAAAAATTATTTTTAATTGTTTTTTTCTTTCTTCTCGAGACATTATCGTAGTGCTTTATTGATGAATTACCTAACCTATTAGAACGTCGTTTTACACTTGTGGCATCAGGAGAGTCTAATCTTCTACGTTCAGCAGAAATATTATGGTCGTAGATTTGGTATATGAGTTTCTCTCGGGCTTCACATTTTTTCAAGATTTTTTGATCACGTTTTTCGGCAGCAATTTCCCTCTTCTCTCTGACTTTTTGTGCCTTATTCGTCAATGGCTAAGTTTTAGGTTTCATTCTACTTTCTTCATAAGACATACATAGAATTGTGAACTACCCATTTTGTTTTAAATAAGTGCTTGTAAATACTTATCTTTTTAAAGTTCGGAAAAATAGTCTAAATAATTTTAACATAGAACATAACAAAAGCACCCAATTGTCTGACTGACTGAATTTTTGAAAGAAAATAAAAAAATTTGTTTTTTTTTTTTACATCTAAAAATTTTTTTCCTACTTTTGACCATTTTTTGTAAATCTCCACTACTTGCTACTTTATAATCTAAACTACTATATCTTCATTCTATTTCAGCAGCAAACAGAATTTTTAACCATTACAATCGGTTATTTTTTTCTCGAATTATATTATTAAGAACAAAAAAATGAGCTGGGTCACACAGTGCGCCGGGACTATAAATTGAATAAGAGTGAATACGAGTTTTCTTCACAAGTTAAAATTTTTTTTAACAAAAACATAGTATGGACGATTTATATTCCAATTAATATGATGATATTTGGTCGTAACAACTTATGTTGACCTTTTTCACGTAAAATCATCGATTACCATCAAAAAATATGTTAATATAAAACTAGCTTTGTTTTTTCATTACCACTTCAAAGTATTCGTATTCTTTATTATATAGGGCACATCATCGAGAAATGGCTTAAAATATGTGTGTTTTACAAGTATTGATAGATAAGACAAAAAATTTTTCCGTAATTAAAGGGCCACGTCTTAAAATATCCATAAAAAAAGACTGCAATGATTTTTTTTAAAAGTTGACTTCACTCACTAAAATATGTAAAATTTTTTTCTCATAAAACGAACACTATTCAGCATTTAATATGTTTTTTCGAAAGGTTCAAGTAAGTAAAAGTCGGCACTATTAGGCCAATATATTGTAGGAGGCGCAAATAAAGTTGTTAAAAATACGAAATTTTTCTTGAGCTTCAATCGCTTATTTCGTATTTTTTCATCTTAAATCACTGAATGAAAAGAAAAAAAGTAATTTATTGCCTTGAATCTGTGCAACCACATTGTTCTTTAGGCAAATAATGATAAAAAAAATTTTTTTGAATTAATTATGAAATTAAATACGAAATTCTCAAGCTGAATTTCTGGATCACGGAGACTAAAAGTTTGGTGGATTTGCCCATATGATAAAGATAATAAAGTTGCTCATAATGATGATCAGAATAATGATGATGATAGTAATGATGTTGATGATGATGATGATACTAGAAATAATGATGATCAAGATAATAATGATGATAATGATGATAATGATGATAATATTGTTGACGATGATGAGGATAATGTTAACGATAATGCTGATAATTATAATTATGATGATGATGATGATGATGATGATGGTGATGCGGATGACAATGATGATAAATATAATAACGATCATGATGGTAAAGATAATGATGCTGATAGTGATGATCATGATAGAGATAAGGATAAGGATGAAGATAATGATGGTAATGATGATAATGATATTAATAAGGATAATAACGATAAAGATGATGATAATAATGATGATTCAGATGATGATAATAATAATAAGAATTACGATGATGATAAAGATGATAATTAGTATGATGCATATAATGATGATGATTATGATGATACTAATGATGATGATACTGATGACAATTATAATACTAATGATGTTATGGTTGTTTATTATAATAATAACAATGATGATGATGATAATGATGATATTAATGACTAGAAGGATGATAATGATGATAAGGATGATGTTGATGATGATGATGATGATAATTATAATTATGATGATGATAATGATGGTGATTGAGATGAGGATAAAGATGACGAGGATGATAAAAATGATGATGATGATAATAATCAGGATGATGATAATAATGACGAAAATGATATTGATAATAAGGGGGATATGGCTGATGGAAATGATGATAATCATGATGATGTTGATGAGGGAAATGATAATTATGATGAGAATCAGATAATAATAACGGTGAAGATGATGATAAGTGTGCTAATGATTATAATCAGAATGATGATAAAAATGATAATTATAAAATGTTAGATTATAGAATAAATGATTATGATGATGATGATGGGGATTGTAATAATGATGATGTTAAGGATGATAACGATAAAGATGATAGTATGGGTGCTTATGATGATGATAATGATTGTAATTAAAGATTATGCTGCTGCTCCTATAGATGATGATGACGATAATAATGATAATGATAATAACGTTTATTAGAATATTGAAAATGATCTTGATAGTGATAATGCTGATAGGTATATTAATGATGAAAACACGGATTGTGATAAATATAAAAATGATGAGGAGGGCGATAATGATAATAATGACAAGGATTTTAATGATAGTAATAGCGAGGGTGATGCTGCCGATAATGACGAAAATTACAATCATAATTCTGATGATGATAGTGATGTTATTGAGGATCAAAATAATGATGAGGATAATAATGATAATGATGATAAAGATGATGATGACGATGATAATGATATTGACTATGACAATAATTATCACCAGGATTAAGATAGGACTGATTATAATGATAGTGTTGTTGATGATAATGATGACGAAGATGATGATGATAATCATAAGGTAGAAACTTTTTATTACATTATAATGATGATTATGATGATGATTAAATTAATGCTGATGATGATAATGATAATCATGACGATTATGATAATGATGATGATGATAACAATGATTTTGATTTTGATGGTGATGGAGAAGATTATGATTGTGATGATAGTAAAGATGATTATGACGGTGATCAAGATGATGATAATGGAAATAAAAACAAAGATTAAGATGATACCGATAATGATTACGAAGATCATGATGATTGTATTAATGATGATGATGATGACGATTATAATTATGATAATGATAATGATGTTGACAAAGATGATGATTACAATTAATATGATGATAATCATGATACGACCGGCGATGGCAATGGTGGTGATGATGTAGTTTATGCTGTGAGTGATGATGATGATGTTGATGATGATGAAAGTGATAAAAATGATGACGATTCTAATAATGATGACGATGATGATGATAATGATAAGGATATTGATAATGATGATGATAATGATGACGTTGATAACGTTGATGATAATGACGAGGACGTCGATAAAGTAATGATGTCCATGACGTTCATGATAATAATAACAATAATGATGATGATAACGAAAAGGATAAGGTAGAGGATGATAATAATATTATAATGATTTGATGATAGGGATGATAATAATGATAATGATGTTGATCATGACGATTATGATGATGATGATAATGATTACGATGGTAATGATGATGATAATAATAACGATAATGACGATAATGTTAATGATGTTTATGATGATGATGATGTTAATAATGATGTTAATGAGGATCACGGTGATGATAATGATTATATGAACGATGTACGAGATGATAACGATGAAGAAGTTGAAGATGATGATGGTGATGATAATTATGATGATGACCATGATGATGACAATTATAAAAAGTATAAGGATGATGATGTTGATAATGATGATGATGATGATGACGAAGATGATGATGATAATGATTATGATGCTCATAATGATAAGGATGACGATGATATAGATGATAACGATAACGATGATGATGACAATGATGATACAGTTGATGATGATGATGAGTATATTGATCATACGTTTGATAATTCTGATGATAATAATGATGATCCTGACGATTATGAAGATGATGATGATAATGATGATGATGATGATGATGATGATGATGATGATGATGATGATGATGATGATAATGATTATGACGATGATAAAAATGATAATAAAGGTTATGACGGTGACTATGTTAATAATGACGTTAATGATGGCAATAATGATGATAGACATGACAATAAAGATGATAATAAAGATGTCAACAATGATGATGATAATGATGACGATTATAATAATAATGATGTTATTGTTGTTTATTTTAATGATAATAATGATGATAGTAATGATGATGATATTGATGACTAGAAGGATGATAATAATGATAAGGACTATTTTAATGATGATTATGATAATTCTGTTTATGATGATGATAATGATGGTAATTAAGATGAGGATAATGATGACGAGGATAATAAGAATGATGATGGTGATGATGATGATAATAATCAAGATGATGATATAAATGACAAAAATGATTTTAATAATGATGAGGATATGGATGATGGCAATGATGATAGTGATGATCATGATTATAATGATGATAATCATGATGATGTCAATAAGAGAAATTATAATGATAATTGGAATCAGATTGATGATGATGATGACAATGATGATAATGATAATTATGATGAGGAAAGAAATGATACTAATGATAACGAGGTTGTTGATGATTAAGAAGATGTTGATGATTATGAGGACAATGATGATGATGGTGATAAAGATGATGATAGTGATGATGATGATGGGGATTGTAATGATGATGATGTTGACGATGACCATGCAGATGATGATAAGAGTGCTTATATAGATGATAAGAATAATGATAATTAAAGATGATGCTGCTGCTGCTAATGCAGATGATGATGAACATAATGATGAGGATAATAATAGTCTTGATGGTAAGAATGATAATGCCAATAGTGACGATGATGATAAGATTTACGATAAGGATGAAGATAATGATGGTAATAATCATGATGATGTCAATAAGGATGATGATAATAAAGATGATGAATCTGATGAGTCAGATTATAATCATAATAATGAAAAGGAGATGATGATAATAATTTTTATTATGATGAGGATGATGATGATCATTATGATGATAGTAGTGATGATGATGATGATAATCATAATGGCAACAGTGATGACGATGACTGTGGTGATAATGACGATGATGATGATGATCATGATGATGATAATTTTAAGGATGATGGCAATGATGACAATGATGATCATAATAATGATAATGATGATGATGATAGCGCTTATGATAATGATGATGATGATAATGATGACGATAATGAGGATAACGATGATGATGATATTAATGAGATTATCCATAATGATGTTAAAAATAGTGATCGTGATTATGATAATGATGATTATGATGGTGATGTTAATAAGAATGATGATGAAGATGATAATGGTGGTCATAGTGATAATGATGAAAAAGATAATGATAATGATAATCATGACAGTGAGGATAATAATAATGATTATGAGCGTGATCATGTATATATAAATTATTATCAGTTTAATGATGATGGTGATGATAATGATGGTGATAGTCATGGCAATAATGATTATAATTCTGATACTGCTGATTGTGAGAATGAAGGTAATGATGATCATAATGGTAAAAATGATGATAATGACGATGATGTTTATGATGATAATAATGTTGACTATGATGGTTATGATGATGACGATTTTGATGATGAAAAAAAATGATAATAATGTTGTTGACGTTGATAATAATTGTGATAAGAATGATAATTCTGGTAATGATGATGATACTTGTGATGATGATGATAATCATGATTATTATGATTATGATGATGGAAATTATGGTAATAATGACAAAAATGATGATAATAATGATAGAGTAGAAAATGATAATAATATTATAATGAGAATTATGATGATGATAATGATAATGTTAATGATGATGACGATGATTATGACAGTTATGATCATGATGATGATAAAAATGATAATAATGATAAGGATATTGATTTTGATAATAATGATGATGATAAGGACAATCATGATGATGGTGATGATGATAATGATGGTGACGATAATGATTTTTATAATAATGATGGGGATGATGACAAGGATAATGATAATGATAGAGACGATAATAATGATAATAACAATGACGTTGATGATGATGACTATAACAGAATTCGTAGTAATGATGGTGATGATGTTAATGATGATAATACTGATAAATATAATGATGATAATGATATGGTCAAAATATTAATAATATAAATATGGTGACCATGTGGATAATTATGATGATCATGACGATTATGATGATGATGTTGATGAAGTTTATGATGACAATGATAATTATAAAGATGACGATGATGATGTTGATGATGATTATCATAATAATGATGATAACGATAGTGATGATGATTATGTTAAGAATAATTATGTTGATATTTATGATAAAAAATGACAATTATAGAGATAATGATGGCGATGACACTGATGGTGATACTAATTATATTGATGTAGCTGACTATAATAATGATGGTCATGATGTTTATAATAATGATGATGAGGATTATAATGATGATATTAGGGATGACTATGACAATGAAGATGATGAAAAGGATGATAAGGATAATGTTCATGTTAATAATGATAGTGACGATATTGATAATGAAAATGATGACGTAGATGATGATGAAAATAATAAGTAGAGGATGATGATAGTATATTGATTATGATAAGAATGATGATAATAAGAAGAAGGATAATGATGATGATAATGATAATTAAGTTGATGATGATTATGATGGTAATGACGATGATAAAGATGCTAACGATGATGATGACAATGAGTAAGTGGATGATAATAATAATGATGATAAAGTTGATGATGATGATAATAATGATGACGACGACGATACTGATGACGGTAATGATTATGAACATGGAAGTTTGGATAATGATGATAATGATCATGATGGTGATGATAATCATGATGATAGTGATGATAATAATGATTATAATGATTATAATGATGAGATTGATATTGCTGAGAATGATGATGATGATCATGATAATGATGATGATGATGACAGTGATGATGATTTTAATGAAGTTAAAGATGATGATAACGCTTATGTTGATGATGATAATAGTAATGATCATAGTGAGGATTATATTAATGATGATAATGAGGATGTTAATGATGATGATGATAGAAATGATAAAAACAGCGATGACAGTAAAGATATGTTAGTAAAAATGATGATAATCATGATGATGATTATGGCAATGAAAATAAAGAAAGTGATAATGATGTCAATGGATATGTTTGAAGTAAGGAAAAAGTTAATGATAATAATGATTATGATAAAGTTGATGACGATGATTATGATGATGATGACGATGATGATGACGATAATTATGATGAATATGATGATGTTAATGACAATAATGATGATGATGATAATAGCGATGATGATGATTATGACTATGATGTATATGATGATGATAAAATTGATGTTGAAGGTCATGGTGATGATATTGACAAATATAATTATGTTGCCGAGGCTGCGGTTAGTGACGATGATGATGTTGATTATCATGTAAATGATTAGGATTATGATATAAATGATGATCGTAATAATGATGATGATGATGATAATTATCACAATGATGACGATTTTAACAAAGGTGATGATAATAATACTAAGTTAGATGATGATGATCATATAATAATGATGGTGGGAATTTTGATAATAAGGAACAGACGGAAGATGATAATAATGGTAAAGTTGATGATGATAATGGCTATGATAAAGATGACAACGATGATAATGATGATGATAAAGATGTCTATGATGATGATCACGATAATAATGATGATAATAAAAAAATTAATAATGATGATAATTATATTGATAAGGATGATGATTATGATAATGATGATTATGACGTTAACGATGATGATGATAATAATAATAACGTTTATGTTGATATTTATGATAAGAATGACAATAATAGAGATGATGATGGCGATGACACTTATGATAATGATACCAATGATAATAATGAAGCTGACTATAATATTGATGATGATAATGTTAAAATAATGCTGATAATCATTAGAATGACGTGAGCGATGATAATGACGATGAAGGTGATGATTATAAGGATGATTATAATGATCATGATGGTGATGATAATGATGCTGACAGTGATGATGATCATAGGGATGATAATAAGGATAAAAATGTCAATGATGATTATTATGATGATGATGACGATAATTATGAGAATAAAAATGATAAAGATGATGATGATCATACTAATCATGATCATAATGAGAATTATATTAATGATGATAATAAGAAAATTAATGATGCTTATGATTACTAAGATCATTATGATATTACTAATACACAGCATATTGATAATAGAATGATTATAATAAGAATGTTAATAAGAAGAAAACGGATTAAGATGATTATTATTATTATTTAGTCGATGATGATAAAAATGATGACGATGATGATAATAATAATGATCATAGTGAGGATTATATTAATTATGATGATTAGGATGTAAATAATGCTTATAATGACAAAAATGATGATGATATTATTAATATAGAGGATGATGATGATACAATGATTTTAATAAGAATGATAATAAGAGTAAAACGGATTAAGATGATAATAATTATTATTTAGTCGATGATGACAGAGATGCTGATAATGTTGAAGATGATGATTATTATAATGATGATGTAGATGATGATAATAATAATTAGAATGAAGACTATTATAGTAGTGATGATGATGACGTTAATGATATGGATGGTAGAGACTATGATGATAATAATGAGGTAAAGGATGATGATAATAATGATTTTGATGTTGATATGGTGATGATGATGATTATGATAGTGATAAAGTTGACTATGAGCAGGTATATGATGATATTGATGTGGATAATGATGACGATAATGATGATGATGATTGATATTGTAATGATGATAATGATAATAATGACGATGATAATGATGATAATGATGAAGATGATGATGATTATGATAAAAATATTGATGATAATCATTATAATAATTAGGATGATGATGACGTTGGAAAAGGATGACATTGATAATGCTGATTATTATGGTGATAAAAGTAATGATCATGATACTGATAGTAATGATACTTATGAGGATTATGATAACGTGAAAGATAATGATGCTAATGATGATTATGTTATTTAATAAGACTGATGCTTATAATGATAATGGTGATTTAGATCATGATAATGATAATTAGGATGATGATGATGATGATAATGTTATTGATGATGATAAAAATGATGTTGGAGGTTATGGTGATTATATTGATGATTATAATTATGATGCTGATGCTGTGGTTAGTGATGATGATGATTATAATGATTATAATGTTAAAGATTATGATTATGATAAGAATGATGATCGTAATGATGATGATCATGATGATAGTAATGGTGTTAATGATGATAATAATAAAGATGATGATGATGATGGTGATGATAATGATGATAAAGATGATAAAAACAGCGATGCTAGTGATAAGTTAATAAAAATGATGATTTTATAATGAAGATATTAATCATGATGATGATGATGGCAATAATAATGAAGAGAATGGTAATAATGACAATGGGAATGTTTACAATAAGAAAAAGGGGAATGATAATAATGATAATGATGAAGTTGATGACGATGATTATGATGATGGTGACGATGATGATGAGAATAATTATGATGAAGATGATTATGTTAATGACAATAATAATGTTGATGATAATAACGATGATGATGATCATGACGATGATGTATATGATGATGATAATAATGATGTTGGAGGTCATGGTGATGACATTGACGATTTTAATTATAATGCTGATGCTGCGGTTAGTGTTGATGATGATAATGTTGATTATCATGTGACATGAATTATGATCGTGATAATGATGATCGTGATCATATTGATGATTTTCACGAAAATAGTTATCATTATGATGTTGATAATGATGATGTTAATAATAATGCTTATAATGATGATAGTGAGGATCATAATGATCTTTGTGGAGATAGTGTTGAGGATGAAGATGATAATAAGAGTACTTATAAAGATGATAATGACGTAAAAGATCATCTTGAGGATTATGATGATGATGTTGATAATAAGAAAGATAACAATTATCATGATAATGATGATGACGATGATAATGCTAACTATGATGATGATAATGATGATGAAGATGATAATAAAGATGATGATAAACATGATGATGACGATAATGAAGATGACGTTGATCATGATGATGATTCTGATATGGATGACGATAATAAAAATGACTATGATCATGATAATGATGATTATGATGAATACAATAAAGCCCATGATAATCATAACGATTATAATATTGATGGTGATGATGATTATGAGGATCATGATAATTATATTAAGAATGCTGATCTGGACGATGATAATGGTGATAATTATGATAATGATGGTGATAGTGATGATGATAACGAGAATAATGATCATGTTTGTGGAGCTGTTGTTGAGGATAAAGATTATGATAAAAGTTATGATGATGATAGTGATGATAATTATTATGCTGATGTAGATGATCATTCTTTGGGTGATAAGAATAATGATGTTGATGGAAGAGATAATAACAAATATGACGATGATGATGACAATGATGATGCTTATGATGCTGATGTAGATGATTGCAATGGTAATGATGATAAGCATAATGTTGAAGATGATGATGATAATTATACATCTGATACTAACGATAATGGTGTTAGAGATAAAGATGATAATGATAATCAAAATAATGATGCAGATGATGGTAATGATAATGATTATGATAAGGATAATAATGATTATGATGATGACAAAGATGATCATAATGAGGATGAGATGAGGCTCATGGCGATCATGATAATGATTATAATAATAATGATGATGATGACTATGTTTATGAGGATAACGAAGTTCATGATGATAATCATAATCATCTTTATCAGTTTTATGATAATGATACTGATGATTATTATGATAATGATGATAATAAAAATGATGATGATGGTGATATTGTTCATGATGATAATGATCATGATGATATTGATGATTCTTGTTATTATTATTGTGATGATGATGCCGATGGTGATGTCGATAATGCTGATGAGAATGATAGTGATGATGATTGCGATTAGGATAATTATGATGATGATGTTCATGATGATAAGGATGAAGATGATGATGACAATGATTATGATAAGGATAATAATGATGATGATGGTGATGATGATAATGATCATAATGATGATACTAACAATATCAGTAGTAATAATGATGATAATAATACTAATGTTGATGATAATGGTGATGATGAGGATGATGATGATGATGATGATGATGATGTTGTTAATAATGAAGGAATGCATTATTTATCGGAACCACAACCTTTCTGGGCTACTAGTTAAATTTGACTAGTATAATAAGGCCAGCTAGTATAATTTGTATACTGAAACAATATCAGTGTATCAATATTAGCTCTCTTTGTACGATCATAGCTAACACTGAATATCCGTGCAGCTGAAGTTTTGGGGATCAACGGCGTAGCTACACCGCGTGGAGCTGCCGCTATGCACTGTGCCGAGGCTATTGTAATACTGATTGTGCAATGTACTCTGACACTATAAGTAATCAGTGTAGCTACTATACCGTGACAGAGCAGCGCTTCTGCAACTTTGATAGTAAGGATGAAGAAATATACTACCTTCGGTACTGCTGTTGCACTGATATTTTTTTTTTGTAGACTTGTGTTTTTCCTGGCCTTGCTGACCTTTTGTACTGTAGTGTAATTAATTCATGTAAGCTTTCTGTAATTACCGAGGTCAACCAAGTGATGTTTTTCAGCAGGCTTAAAAAGCCGTTCGGAGTTCTACTACAATTTGTGAAAAGAATATTAATGAGATTAATTGAAAAAGATTCATTATAAAATTGCTTTGAGTGGATCGTATTACAATAGTATAAAAACAACAATATTTTTTAACAGTACCTGAATAATTGACAAGAATTTTTTACTGAGAATAATTTTATTCGAAAAATACAGTAAGTATTTCTATGAATACGTTTAGCTAAGTCTTTAAAGGACGTTTTGTAAGTGGTTTTAACTAAATTGAAGGAATTTAAAAACATGTTCCTAATCTTATTCTTGTAACTATAATCTTTCCAAGTAGAAGATTCATAATATGTTTTTATCGTGATATACTATTACCTAAACTAGGAAGGTTATAATGAACATATGCAACATCTTTACTACTAGCTTTAAAAGTTATAGTAGCGCAGTTAATCAGGTTTTAGCTTATGGAACCAAAGTTATCACGTTCGCGTCACCTCGAGGTCAACTTTTTTTTTCTTTGTCTCCATAACAATTGTTTAAGATATAGTTTACGAAATGCTTAATTGTTAATAAATAAATATTTTTTTGTGTAACACAGTTATTCTTTAAGAAAGGACGCAAATGCAGTTTTCATGCAGTACTACTTTTTTTTAACAAGCAATGATAGAGATTTTTCTCTTTTAACAGCCTAATATGCAGAAAACTCTTTCCTTCACTGGACAGAAAAATGACTCTAACAAAGTATTTTATTGTGTTTGGAAGGGAGTGGCGATCATCCTAATTACGATTATTGCCAAACAAAATAATAATATAATTACACTACTACTATCTACCAAGACTACGAAAGTAAATCGTAATTTTTCATTATCAACATTCATTAAATACGTAAAAATAGTATATTACGCACCAAGGAATGAAATGTCAAGTATGTTCTAGATCGGCTTCCCCTTGTTTGGCAATACCCGTGTGATCTAAGCACTTTCTATTTTCTCCAATAGTTTACGATTTTTCACTAATCCTGCACCGGGAGGAGGAATTCTATTCCTGTGAAGTGGGAGAATAGTTCCAACATTTGGCAGTGTATAATGAAAAATAGATTTACAAAATGCATGCTTTTTTTTCGTGAGATTTTTTGGAATCAAAAGTAATTATGAAATGTATGATATATGCGCCCACTTTCATTACATTTTTAATTGATTTCTTAGGTATGCAGTTAATTATTGGCTCATTAGCAGAAACATTGAAAGGATCTTTATTTATTTTTTTTAAATCTAAGAAATAAAATAATAAGTTATGCATGTATTGAATGTATACAAAATAAATTTCTAGGCTGACTTAATGCAAAAATAAAGCTGTATTATCGTTCTGCAGGATCTATAGAAAACTAAATATTTCATTGTTACACTGACTCGTAATTAAGTACTTGCTTGTAAATAAATGGTAAAAACGGTAAAAATTATTTTCTATTTGGATAGTCAATTGACCTTTTTTTTGGTGGGAAATAAAAAAATATGCGTTTTTTGTTTATTGTCTTACTATTAGTGAGCGTGTTAGCCCCTCAAAAAAAAAAAAAAGACAGTGGGTGCTTAGGCACCCAAGTATGAAGTTATATTTCTTTGGCAGAGAATGTAACACAGCCACACAAAAAAAAATTTTTTGTCGAGTCTGACAGTCAGACTATGCACACTATATGTTTTTGGGGTCGCTGAATACAAATCTGAGGTCAGAAATACCCCTGCACATGTAAGTCTGGACATGACCTCAAAAGACGTATTTTGCAAAAAAAAACAATTTTTGTTTAGTCCGACAGTCAAACCATGCTTACTCTATGTTTTCGGGGTCGCTGAATTGAAATCTGTGGTCAAGAATACCCTTGCACGTCCAAGTTTTAACTTAACCTTAAAAATCGTAATTCACAAAAACAAAAAATTTTGTCGAGTCTGACAGTCAGACTATGCAAACTCTATGTTTTTGGGGTCGCTGAATCCAAATTTGTGGTCGAAAATACCCCTGTTCTTCTGAGACTGGACATTAACTTAAAAAACTTTATTTACAAATGAAAAATTTATGTCGAATCTGACAGTCAGACCATGCGAACGATATGTTTTTGGGGTTGCTGAATCTAAACTTGAAGTCAAAAATACTACTGCACGTCTGAGACTTGACATAACTTCAAAAAACCTATTTTACACATAAATTCGTTTGTCTATTCTGGCAGTCAGACAATGCATACTATATGTTTTTGGGGTCGCTGATTCTAAATCTAAGGTCCTAACGGTACCCAATGTACACAGCAAGAAGGTTGTACGACTCAGTTTTGTATATCATATGAGAGCTTTTTATGTAATATTAAAATTTGTTGAATGCTTACCGAGAACAAATAAACGCTTGCATGAACAAATCTTATGTACATTACAAATAAGTAGGATCATTACCGATTAGAATTAATGACTATATCAAGTAAATAGAAATAAAATAAACTGACTAGAATTAACGAATATAATGGAAATAGTATGATTCGTGTAGATGACTTTGATAGAAATTGAATCACAAGAGTAAATTACTGGCATGGAAATGCAATGATTAGAGTGAATAACTAGAATGGAAATTAACTGAATAGAGTGAGCAAACTTCAAATTAAACGATTGGAATACACGATCAAAAAATCAGACTTTTAAATTAAATTTCAGTTGCTCTTTTAGTACTGTACCGAGTTCTTTTCTCGTCGAATGATCCATGCACTGATTTACGCTTTCTATCTTCTTTTGGTGTATCTCACTTTAGCATCCAACAGAAATCTGCCATCATATTTTCGTTCCACCTTCCTTGATAACGAGTTTCCATGATTTTTATATCTCGATGTAAGCGTTCGCCTTGCTCTTCACTGAAATCACCAAGATTTCTGGAAATTTGTCGAGATGTGCATGCAAAAAGTGCAATTTTAAATTCATTAGACATCCTAGCTTTCTAAATTCTTCAACAATTTTAGCTACAATCACTTTGTACTTCAAACTTTTGGTATTGCCTAAAAACTTCTTGGCCACGTCTTTAAAACTAAGCCAGGCTGCCTTTTAAAGTCGATTTATTTTAGCACTGAAATTTGTATCTTTGAACATAATACGAATTTGTGGTCCATCAAATACTCCTTCTTTAACCTTGGCCTCAGAGAGTTTTGGGAATTTTGATTGAAGATAATTTAAACATTCACCTGATTTATCGATGGCTTAGAGAAATTATTTCATGAGGCCAAGCTTAATATGCAATGGAGGAATAAGAACTTTCGATAGATCTACGAGAGACTTATTAATGATGTTATCAGAACCTGGAGTAAAGGATGATCTTACTGGCCAATGTTTTTTCTTACTATAATAATTTTGTCCATCTCTATTATACCACAAACACATCTATCAAGGATATTCCGTGAAACCTGATTGTTGTCCAAGCAGCGTACTTATTACTTTCAAATCTTCGCAATCAGCCACAAATGATTTTCATACTGAATTTTCTGTAAAAGAATATGCATGTTGTCATATTTTTCTTCCATCACAGTTGGATGGGCAATTAATGCAGGAGCAAATATATTCCTGTTGTGAAGTAACACTGCCTTTATACTTTGTTTCGAAGAGTCTATAAAAAGTAGCCAATCGCAAGCTTTGTAAGAATTCTCTTTCAGCTGATTTATGAGACCCTCAATATTTACACAAAAAACTAAAGATAAATCTTCATCCTTCACAAAAAACGTATGAAATTTTTAGTTGAGGTTTCGATATACAGAAACTTTAGTTTTAGGTTCTAGAAGATTTTTTATTTTAAAGAATGAAGCCAAAAGCTCCGAACCATCTTTTGGTGAACCTAAATCTCTGATAAGATCATTTAATTCAAACTGGGACACCAATCATGAAGTCACAGATTTTTTCTTATTTATTGTAAACTCCAAACCACTACTGTCATGGTCTCACTTGAAAAATCGGATTCTTTATCCAATACTTCTTATTTAATACCTTCGGTGACGTGCTTAGCATTAGATTGGAGATAAACTTGATCGACTTTTATAGGAGGTGACATTGATTCAGCATTTGTATATACAATTTTGTTTTTACTTATGATGTTAATACCTTTAATATCATTAAAGCAGAAGAAAAATTTTTCTGCGCTGCGAGGAACTCTCCAAATCGCTGGAGTAATGAATTTGATGTTTTATTTATTCCCTTCCGTCTTCCACTGGTACAACATCTTTTTGCATGCGTTACAAATTACATGCGGAACCCAACTACTTTGTTGATCAATCCTCAACTTGAAAACTTCTTCATGCAAGTTGTAAATATCTTCTTTTATCGGTTGTTGTAACTATTTCACCTCATTTTAAACAAATATAACAGAGATTGTCATGATTCGTACGGTCATCATGTAATGGCGAATCCTGAGGTAAGTTTCTTGAAGCATTAAATTCTATATTAGCCAAGTCACCAACTAATGTGGAACTCCGGTCACTTGATGACGACGCCTGCAGGCCCGCTTTCTCACCCCGACCAGCCGCCGATACTAAGGATCCGACCCTCTGCATCGTAAAACGCTTACTTGCGCCTGCCATGACGGCATGGAAGCCGTAATCCAGGGACTTCGCAGGATCACAGGCACACTCCGTTGCCTGCCGTCACCGCGAGGAGGTGCCCTGGTTGCAGACACATGTAGGAAGGATTTATAGGGCAGATAATATTTGTGAATTGCTTTAAAAATTGTATGAACTTAAGTAAGAGAATAGAAGTGCAGGTGTTTTTTTGACCTCATATTTGGATTTAGCGACCCTAAAAACATTAGTATGCATGGTTTGAAGGTCATACTCGACAAAAAAATTTTTTTTTGGAGAATAAGTTTATTAAGGTTATGTCAAAACTCAGACGTGCAGGGATTTCATTGACCACAGATTTATATCCAGCGACCCCAAAAACATATAGTATGCTTAGTCTGTCAGACTCAACAAAAATTTTTTTTTGTAAAATATGATTTTTGAGGTTATGTCAAAAATCAGACGTGCAGGGGTAGTTTGACCTCAGATTTGGATTCAGCGACCCTAAAAGCATATGGTATGCATAGTCTGACTGTCAGAATCGACAAAAAAATTTATTTTTGTAAAATACGATTTTCCAGGTTATGTCAAAACTTAGACGCGCAGGGGTTCCATTGACCACAGATTTGTATTCAGCGACCCCAAAGACATATAGTATGCATAGTCTGACTGTCAGACTCGACAAAAATTTTTTTTTTGTAACATACGATTTTTGAGGTTATGTCAAAACTTAAACGTGCAGGGGTATTTTTGACCTCAGATTTGGATTAAGCGACCTCAAAAACATATAGTATGCATAGTCTGACTGTCAGACTCGACAAAAAATTTTTACATAGAAACACTTAGTAATTAGTCTTTTTATGTGTGAAAGTAAAACTTTGCTTCGAACGATTAGAAACAAATTATTTAATTAGATGAATAATTAATTATTGTATATCATGAATCAAATATTTAAAAACCAACTATTTAATAAGCAGTGAATAAAAATTTCAATTAAAAAGAAGTCATGAACCACAATATGAGAGGGAGTGAGAGTAACTGCGTATAAAAGGTAGCGAACGTAGCTTTTTTTTTAGGATTGGAATGAAAAATAAAATCTACTTCAGCTACATATTCATGGAGAGAGCAAATTTTGAAATTTTTGACTTACTCCCGCGCATAATGCGCCAATAGTAGTACCCTATAAATTAAAAAATCACCTTACTCACGAATGAAATAATTTTGAAAGAATAAGAAGCAATAAAAATAGAATAATTTATCCAATATACCTTGTATATGAATTAACTAATAATGAAAAAAAGGGTATTTCTCTCTCTTTTTCCCATGTTTGTACGTACAGTAAAATAATGTAAAACTTTGCTTTCAAAGTTTAAAAAAAAATTATTTGATTATTTGAATAATTGAACTATAATTTATTAATATTGAACATAAAAGTTCAAATCTCGTGAAAAATGTTTTTTTTTTTTTTTTTTTTTTTTTTTTTTTTTTTTTTTTTTTTTTTTTTTTTTTTTTTTTTTTTTTTTTTTTTTTTTTTTTTTTATTTTTTTGTTTTTCGAGAGATTTTCACTTTCGTCAAACATTTTAGAGAGAGAGAGAGAGCATTTACAATCATTGATTTACCCCTTGCGTAACGCGCCTATAGAAGTGTAACTGCAAAAAAAAATCGTTCCACTGCCTCTGAAAGTATCAAGACCCATCGTAGATACTGAGAACGTTGACTTATATTACTTTCATTTGTTGGGATGAATCAATCATTTTGGACTATCCTAACCATGGAATATTTTAACGTGACGCTAGATGGTCTGGAGATATCTGGAGATTTGACTGGGTGGGAAACAAAGTTTTTTGCGAGTGCATATGGTGTCAGATAGCCATATAAATACTAAGTTCGTGAGAAATAAAACATTTTCATATATCTCACCAAAAAAAGAGGTAAAATGACGATTTGAAAGATAGATAATTTTAAACCGTTTTTATAATTTACAAATAACAAGTAATTAATTACAAATTAGTGTAACAATAAAACGATAAATTTTTTTATCGATCCTGCAGAACGTAGATATAACTTCATTTTTGCATTTAGTCAGCCTAGATATCCATTTTTATCCATTCATTATATGTACAATTTATTATTTTATTCTGTTTTATTCGTCAACGTCATCATTATCGTCATAATTATCATCATTCTGTCCCACTTGGTACTTTGTTGATGCTTGCTGGCTTACATTTATATGCTTTGCTTACCTATACTTGAAGTAATTGATACTTGGTACCTGATCCTGATCGTACATAATAATTTAAAAAGCTTACAGTTCTTTAATCAATTTCTATTAGGCTAGAAGAATTTGATGTATCCTATCTTATGGGCCAGCGAAGCCACTTGCTATAGCTGGATGATTTTAGTTAGTCTATAGTAGATGAAAAAATGGTCATACAAAAAGCTAGAAGCACACAAGTATGTGCGTGATGCTAGCTGGCTTTATGACACCTGTTGATCTCTTCTAGTGGCCCAGAAAGATCATAGGTATATTACTGATGCTTTGTTATCCAGAAATCAGATTTTATGATTCAATTAGAATTATTATCATGATCTTTGAATTTTCACATTGGTGATCCTCGCCAGCTTACTTTTATTCTAAGTTAAACCTGGTACCTAGCTACTATAATAAATACTTATTACCTCATCGTACCTTCCGTCATGATCACAGCTCTCCGGTCGATGCCCACACTATGCTATGAAGTTATGTCATACTTATCGAATAGGCCAGGAGACCGACTGAGTGGACCTTGGTTCTACAAACTAGCCCTTATTATTAAAAAAAAAATTGTCATACTGAAGGCCTATATTATACTTTCATAAGTAACTTGGGAGGCTATGAAGCCCCTAATGATTTTCTTGGTAATTGCTGGCATTGCAATGAAGATCACATGTCCTTTAGTAAAAGCTTGTGAGCTTCTCTTATGTAGCTGGCCCAGAAATCCTGTGAAAGGAGGAGCCTAACAGGTACCAAATAAATTTTCGCTTGAGCAGCAGGACTGATTGAGCGGTTAAGAATGCGTTCATGCCTATTCTTTAGGTATGCTTGTCACTGACCAAGACTAACAAAAGCTTCTGGGACTCTTATCATCATAAGAGTCGTGTCATCGTCTTGTTATTACTATTTGCATCATTAGCATTATCAGTATTATAGCAATGGTCATACTCACAGCCATATAGCTATTATCACTGCCGTTACCTTCTTCATCACCATCACACACTGGATCCTTTGAGATATCACTTGCTGATATACCTTGATTTCAATACTTGGTATAACAACTTGCTATAAGTATTAAATTTTAGTATGTATAGCAAAATATTAAAATTATGATAGGACAGCAAGTATCATAGCATACCTACTTACTAATAATACTGAAAGCAAGTAGGTATAATTATTATTTCCGTCATTATCACTATCTTATTGAAGAAAACGTTTCAAAAAGGGATTGTTGAGCTTATGCATCAGTATGTTACATGCAAGCATCGTTTCGCACAAATCTTGAAAAAACTTATTTTTTATTTCTCCAACCGACGAGGACGCGCCAACATTTCCATCTGACAGAAGTTTTTGTCGCGGGACTTTTTTCCGTAGTTTAGCAAGGTGAGAAGATGTTGCAACGTGCTGTTAAACATAATGGGAAGGTTCAATAGTAACAAGCCTTAAAATGAAGATAGTTTTTCGCTTCATACTTGTTGAACTTGAAATCTTCTCATACACGTAACTATTTTCTCGCAAATGTGACGATATAAGGAGTGCCCATTATACGTAAATATTCCAGGATACGGTTTTATCCACGATGAAATGGTGTATCTATCGGCTGTTATTGCACTTTTAAAAATATTAGAATTTTACTGAAAGCTGTATGCGTTGACTAAAATTTTTCACGATGTAACCTCGTTGTAGACAAACAAATGTGAAGTACGTTGAATATTTGTACTATGTATTTTATTTGTTTTTTGAGTGTGACGTATGCACAGATAAAATAGAGGTATCAATTTATTACCTTTTTTTTACTATGGGCCCAAAGTGCAGCAGAGCCTTTTCGCCTCACTTCAGGCCGCACTTTGGGCCCTTGAACCCACTTTGCGCCCACGTTCAAAACAATTTTTTCGGCCCTCCGGGCCCAAAATTCTTTCTGCCCTAGGGCGCAAAGTATTTTCTCGGGCCCAAAGTGTGCCCACGGGCGCAAAATTGCACTTTGCGCCCTCGGCAAGAAAAATAATATACGAGATCTGCCCTAGTGGCGTAATGTACTATTCTATGACAAATAAATATGCAAAAATGCTCTAAAAAATTGCGAAATATGCAATATATGCAAAATATGCAAGAAACAGAAAAATACTCAAAATATTCAAATGCATGTGCAAAATATGAAATTGCACATAATCCGGTCTCTAATTATTACAAAACAATAGTAGGCAAGAAAGCACACAGATTTATTATATAAGAAATGCTTTTGCAATGAATGATTTCTGCATTATACCTTTAAATAAGAGGGAAGTTAAGGTCTAAAACTATCAAGCTACAGTCATTTTTGCTATAAATAATAGCTACATCAATAAATTATCGCAAAAGCAAGGCATGTAAAAGCGTGAAATCATCCGGTGGATGGTGCTTTTGCTATGAATAATTGATTATCTATAAAATAAATGAAAGAGAAAATGAAGCACTATGGGTTTCCTGAATAGGTACTTATGTCATTATTAATATATGTATCTCCTTATGTAATATACATTTGCAATGCATATAGTTGTTTTTGTAAGATAGTCAATCATATCTTGATATGTAATATACACACGAGGATCATCTAGGTGGAGGCTTATTAGCCTCTCTCAACACTAAATGATTGTTTTATTTGATAATGATTATCAATTATTACTTTTAACCATTGAGTAAGAATTATAAATTTTTAAAGCACACTGTATTATTATAGTGCGAATAGTAGAGGAAAAAAAATGCGCGCGTCGGACGCGTGACAGAAGCGAAGCTTCTACGCATTATATTGTCATAAAAAATAGGCTGATGAATTTTTAAAAGAAGCTTTTACAAGTGTTATTTCTAAATTCAGAGTACTGTTCACGATATTTACTCATTATAGAAATTTCTGCAACTTTGTGTATTAATTTCTTACACTGCTATAAATAAGCTGTTTAAATTTCATAATGACTGCACCTACCGTTTTACAGATATAAAATTTCAAAGTTGGACTCTTTAATATGGGAAGTATAGGGTCACCCCTTGAAAAAGAAACTTTGTTATAGGTGTAAAAAAATCACTCAATGGATTATTTGAAAAAACCCTAATGTTATTTTTGATGCCTTAAGGATTTAAATACTAAAATTTTAGATCATTAAGACGTGCCTTTTTTTAAATATCCTAATATTTATATGATTTGCTATGCTTTTAGTATATCTGTATAGTGATCAGGTTGTTCTTAACTTTTTAGATTTTATTAAAATTTT
>JAPYYV010001204.1:0-34345 GCA_030522625.1 Copidosoma aretas
TTTAATTTTTTTTTGTCATACAGCTAATTGGACTAGGTATACAGAAAAACTATAGCCAACAGTAATATACTGTTTTAAACAATCATAATTTGTTATAAATATTTAAATAATTACTGATGAAAAGAAATTCTTTATAAAATTTATGTTTTCGATAAAACTTCCTTAAAAGTTTCCTTGTGAACGTTCTTGAGTCTGCTGATTGCGATCCAGAGGTTATTTTTTTGAAATTCAAAATAACCGATTTAATATGGCCGACAAGAATTATAAATTATTGAAAAATTTTATTTAAACTGTAATAGTTTTTTTCCAGATGCTCACAGCGAATTCAAGGTAAGACTTATAATTTAAAAAATTGCCGATTCAATGTGGCCGACAAAATCATGAATTTTCTTGAATTTCGAAAAAATTGTATGATTCACAATGATAAACACATGTAATAATGTATATTCACATGCTATCGTGTTTCATTCAAGTTAATACTTGTAGTTTAGGCTAGAGCTTGCACAACATAAGTTGTGAGCGCTAAATTCAAAATGCCCCATCCAATATGGCGGAAAAAAAATTATAAATAATTGATAATTTTTTTTTAAAACTGTTATAGTTATTCTTTGAGTTGCTTATAGAGAATTTAAGGTAAGACTTACAATTTAGAAAATGGCTGATTACACATGGACGACACAATTATGAAATTTTTTTGAATTTCACAAAAATATTATGATTATAAGTGATAAACGTAAATAATAAATCATGTTTTCATGCGATTATCTTAAATATAGGTTAGTACGTATGGTCTAGGCTTCTGCTTGCCTTCTGCTTGCGTAACGAAAGTTGTATGAACAAAATTAAAAATGACCGATCAAATGTGGCAGACGACAATGTGTAAATTGAAATGAAATAAGAATATATATATGGGTGAAATCGGGTTATAAACTCATTTTTCTAAATCTTATAATTGTTTTGAAAAGCTAAGGAAAAATACATGAGAAGGGTATTTTTCAAAAATTGTATGACTTAGTTTTAGTGTGATATCAAAGAATAACGTACGTTATCAGCGCCGATCTATGTATACTGAACTTACTTATTTATACGGGTGATTTGATTGTTTCGAGTCAGCCTCGCTCTGGTCGGCATTAGATAAACATCGATTAAGATGTATACATACCTTGTAATATTCCACTTATACTTACTTTAAATAAACTTATACTTAATATGATAATACATCTGTCTGCCTGTAATCATTTGACTTACCTACGTTCTTACGATACATCACAATTGGTGACGAGGATTGTTTTATAAGTAAAAGGACTAATCACGCGTGATAAGGTGTATCGTAAGTGGTCAAGTAGGCCGCGTTCATGAAGTAGTTAGGTACTCTTGAACTATAAATGAGTTTTGTATAAATGTAGGAAGGTACATTTATAAAGTCAATAAGTAAGTCGTGCAATAAGTAGTGTAATGGTGGAATGACGGATAAAAGTGGAACTGGATGGATACAATATCTCAGTAAAAAGCAGATATTAGAAGAATTATCCAATCGTAACATTGAGAGTGATGAACGAGAAAAATACGAGGTGCTCCGTGAACGTTTACGAACTGTATTAAAATCCTCAGTAGTTGATCTGACCACTGCTGAAAATATAAGTGAAAAAGAAGACGAACAAGTTTCAAGCTTAAGCGAAGATTCAGATACAAATAGCACAATGTCGAGTGAGAGTGTGAAACTGCAATTTTGTCTTGAACGTGATGATTGGGAAACTTTTATTGAACAATTCGAATGTTTTATTATTGAAAAGGATATTAAGGAGGATAAAAAGAAGGTATCCACGCTGATGACGCGTATAGACCAACAGGCATTCAAATTGATCAAGCAGCTATTGGCTCCCGACAAAATAATAGACCAAAAATTTGAGGATATAGTGAAAATTGTGACGACACATTTTAAACCACAGCCTTTGGTAGCGATGGAACGCTGCAATTTTTATCAGGCCAAGCAGGAGGCTAACGAGTCTATCGTCGATTTTGCTGCTAAGTTGAAGAAGCTCTCTCTGAATTGTGAGTTTGACAATATAAAAGTATCTTTACGTGATCAACTGGTTTGCGGTATAAGAGATAAAGCATTGAAGGTTGCTATGGCACATGAATCAGCTGTTAAAAATGCGACAGCATCGTCAAATGTACTGGAAAACTGACACACAAAATCAGATGTTTTTTATGTACGCCGCGGCCACGAAAATCCCCGTAATAGAGGTGGTAGAAACAGCTAGGGAGTTAAAGGTGGATCCAATACAGAGCATCGAAACTCCAACTTTTTGGCACAGTGGAAAGGAACAGAGAGTGTTGGTGCCCCACGTCAGAGCACATCAAATCAAGGGACAGTGTGTTATTGCTGTGGGAAAACTAATTACATCAGGAAGAACTGTCGTTTTCGAGATTACACATGCAATTATTGTAGCAAGATAGGTCACATTAAAAGTGCATGTCGCAAGAAAGAAGAATCTCAGCAGTCCAAAAGAGCAATAAATTTGATGTCATCGCGGCAAGAGGAGCAAGATGATATCCAGCAAGGCCAATCGTATCAGGAGAATTTCTTTAATATTACGATGAATGTGTGCGAGTATGTAAAAGAATGTGTGAATAACAACTCGAATGATAGGGCTTGCGATAATGTAGTTAACAAAGTTGTTGAGAACCGAGTAATCGAAAGTTCGAACAAAATTTATAATTCTGAGAATCAAATTAAGTATGTTAATAACATGGAGCCTATGCACTTAAGCGTAACTGTAAATAAACAAAGATTAAAGTTTGAAATCGATACGGGAACTTTTGCGACGGTAATTTCGGAGGAAATCTACATTCAGCACTTTAGCGATATCGGACTCTCAACAACTAATGTTAAATTAAATGCCTACGGCGGAACACCTTTGCAAGCGATAGGCAAACTTACTCAATTGTCGGTAGAATTTAAAAATAAAACGAGTTTACTTGTGTGTTTCGTATTACCGGGTCTGGGACCCTCGTTGATTGGCAGACATTGCGCATGCCGTCAAGCCACTTATAGAAAAAGAAATCGATCGCTTAGTTTCGTTAGGTCACTTGAAGCCAGTTGATATAAGTGAATGGGATACACCGATTGTTCCAATATTCAAAAGTAACGGCAATATTTGCATATGCGGCGACTTCAAACTGACTTTAAATCAATTTATAATTGTAGATAAATATCCGCTTCATACCATAGATGATATTTTTACAAAAATGCAAGGTGGTATTTATTTTTCGGAATTAGATCTAGCGCACGCGTACATGCAATTTCCGGTGGACAAGAGCTGTGAGGAACTGTTAACTATTGTAACACATGACGGACTTTTTCGATATACAAAAGTTACGGAGGGCATTTCTCCTGCTCCGGCAGATGTTTAAAAAAAAATTGATGAATGTCTTCGCGGAATAGACAGTATTATTGCGTATTTGGATAATATATATGTTACTGGTAGATCCGAAAGAGAGCACGAGGAAAATTTAAAAAACGTGTGTAGTCGGTTACAAGAGTGTGGACTGAGGCTAAATGTAAAAAAATTCAAATTCATGCAGGATAAAATCGAGGTTTTAAGGTTTGTCATTGATATAAATGGGCTTCATAAAGCGAAATCAAAGGTTTTGGCAATGATAAATGCGCCAAGTCCTACCAGTGCAAAAGAATTGGCTTCTTTTTTAGGGCTAGTATATTTTTATGCTCGATTTTTGAAAGACCGATCAGCTAAAATGAAACCATTATATGATTTATTAAATTGCGAAACCTTTGATTGGAAAAGCGAACACAGTAAAGCATTTGAGTGTGTGAAAAACGAATTAATTTCACCACGCGTATTAGCAAATTTTGACCCGAATGAGGAATCGCTATGGCGATTGGGTTCGGTTTTAAACGATTTTATCAGTTCATTTTTGGGAGACAAATAACTTTAAGAACCGACAATAAGCCAACTCATCCTCTGACCACGAAAAGGTATACCAGTCACTGCAGATAATAGGCTTCAAAGGTGGGCGTATTTCTTATCGGGATTCCGATACCGTATAGAACACGTTGAGTCTGAGGCTAATGCGAACTGCGACGCTCTCTCTAGACTCCCGGTAGATGATGAAACTATTGTGTGTGATACTGATTTTTCCAACATTTACTATTTTGAAAATGGCACAGTTTCATTTAATAGCCAAATGTTGGAAGCGGAGAGTAATAAAGATAAAAGAATAAGTAATGTAATACGGTTTATCAATAACTAGTGGCCAAGCTGTAATGATTTGTCAAGCGAAGAAAAATTATATTATAACAAAAGACTCGAATTTGTAGTAGAGCTAGGGTGTTTATTTTGGGGTTTGAGAGCATGTATTCCAGAAACAATGCAAAAAATTATTCTTGATTAGCTGCATGCTTCTCACATGCAAAAAATTATTCTTGATTAGCTGCATGCTTCTCACATAGGCATAGTAAAAATCAAGATGTACGCGTGCTCACATGTGTGGTGGCCAGAGATAGATCGTATGATTGAAAGTATTGTTAACGAATGTTTAATTTGTTCAGTTGAAAGGAAAAAACCTGCAAATATCCTACGTACTACGTGGTCTTGGCCTTCAAAAGCATGGAGTCGCATACACTGTGATTTTGCCGGTCCGTTTTCTGGACATATGTTTTTAATTGTAATTGATGCGCATAGCAAGTGACCGGAAATTATTAATTTTAAAAATAATACAAAAGCTCATTAATTTGTTTTGGAAATGAAAATTTTGTTTGCCCGTCATGGACTTCCTTTGCATTGTGTTACGGATGGCGATCCGCAATTTCTAAGAGCAGATTTTCAAAATTTTCTTAAACAAAATGGTGTGTATCATAGCTTTTCGCCCCCGTATCATCCCGCCACAAATGGCGCAGCCTAGAACTTTGTCCAGACTTTTAAAGACAAAGTCGCAAAAATAGTTAAAGGGGGAGAGACGCTAGAGGTAGCGATAAATACATTTTTGTATGATTATCGTAGTTTTCCTCATTGTACCCCGGGAGAGAGCCCTGTTTCCTTATTGTACAAACGCAAACTTAGGACACGGTTGGATATGCTTAAACCTAATGTGTTGCAAACAGTAGAAAAGCGACAGCGAGCTCAAATAGTGGCAAGAGCGGGAAACCGTAAAATAGACCTATGCGCAGGTGATAAAATATTGTTGGATAGTTTTGGAACCAGAAGCGAGAAACGTGAAAAAGGCGAGATCGTTAAGAAAATTTCACCATCTACATATATTGTGAAAAACGATGAGAATAAGATCCAAAAGCGTCATGTAGATCAAATAATAAAATGCGATAAGTCTGTTTTGCGGCGTTCTCTGCGCTTAATAAAAGGGAGAAGAGTTGTGACATCCAAGAATAATGTACGTTATCAGCGCCGATCTATATATACTTAATTTACTTATTTATACGGGTGATTTGATTGTTTCGAGTCAGTCTCACTCTGGTCGGCATTAGATAAACATCGATTAAGATGTATACATACCTTGTAATATTCCACTTTTACTTACTTTAAATAAATTCATAATTAATATGATAATACATCTGTCTGCCTGTAATCATTTGAATTACCTTCGTTCTTACGATACATCACAATTTACTATAAAGAAAATGGCGAAGAAAAACATAAAAGTATTGCTATTATTTCGGATAATTTGGCACATGATACCAAAGCAGTATACGAATATCAAAAAATCATTGTAGATTTAATAAAAAAATTTTAATCCAAAAAAAATTTATTGTTTTATAGATGGAACTGGCCAATATTTTAAAAATAAAAGCAATTTTAAAAATCTTTAACATCTTTTTTTTTGGTGTACACGCCGTATAAACTTTGCGATTGCATAATATAAGAGCAATTGTGAAAAACAATATTTCTTCATTCAAACAATATTTTACTTTTCAATTCAATTTAGAAAAAATTCTGAAATGAAATTATAACTTAATAAGAAAATGTTTATAGTCAATTAGTCATTTATCAATATCTGTTTCAGATTTTCATGAAAAAATGAGCTGTTAATATCATTTTGATCCAGCCATCAATCAATGTTTCTAATAATGTTTATTTTATTTGTAAGTATTATTAATACTGTACTAGTCAATATGATCGACGGAATTCTTTTACATTGGTTTAGAGTATAAGTGATTGATAATCTATACGATAATGTTTTTTTTAAACCCTTCTGTTCAGATCCATCAGAAAATCTTTTTTTTTTTTAGTTTAAAAGTAACTGCTTAAATTGTCAATTGATCTTTGTTAATTTTCCCATGAAATGTATTAAAAATTTGTTTAAGGAATTCACGTTCCTCAGAATTAGCCTTCTTGTCATTGTTCTTTTTTTTTTGGCATCAGTATATCAAACATTTGGCACCATTTTTCTTGTTCTCTCAAAATTTTATTTACATGCAAGAGCACGATCCTCATTGTTATCAGAGAAATTTTCTATGATACAATTTTTTTATTTGCTTAATTTTATAACCTCGAATGTTTTAAGAAATCAAAAAACATGCAAAAACTGTAGTAAATAAATCGGTATCATAACAATAATAGCTTATAGCTGTTTAAAGTTTTAGGAAATATAATTATTCCTCCAGCCTATAGAGTCTTAAATTTGATTTGATTGTATTATGTGTTTTCAATGTATCAAATAAAGCTGCATTTTTTACTTTATTGAATATTATTTTAAAAAAAAATCTTTTATGATATTCAGAAAAAGCTATGTTTCATCTAGCTATTATTGTATAATGTTTTTTTTTCTTCCCAAATTTGAATGTTTTATTACAAATTTAAGATTTAGGAATGTGAACATATTTTTAAAATCTTGCAAGACAATGATTTTGTTCAATTTAATTATGCTGTAAACGTTATTTTCCGACTGTTCATTGCATTTTGAATGTGGTTTTCTTTTAAAACTGACTTTTTTTTACCTTTCAGATATATTGCTAAACTAATTACCTCATGACTTCCTTATCAAATTCTTAATTTTTGTTAACTGCATACTGTTTTATTTAAATAGGTGTATAGGTCAATTCCAAATTTTACCTAATATTTCTACTTTATTAACAAAAATTCATTATATAACATGACTATTAAATTGTGTGATGGTATTTTATTTTCATTTTTAGTCGACTAAATATGATTTTGATAACTATGATCAAGAGTTTTATAGGCACAATTCTAATCTTTGTCATTAAAAAATTTCGGGTAATTTTACACAAATTACTTCTTAGAATCACTTAAACAAGGACTAAGTTGAGTTTTAGAACCGTGTAGAATATGCATTATATATCGACACTTCCTACAAAGAAAAGCTCATGACGGTACGCTACAATGTTAAAGTAAATGGTAAAGCACCGTCATGAGCTTTTTTTCGTAGGAGGCGTCGATATATTATTTATGTATATTATTAGTAATAGTTATACATTTTTCTAAATATTAGCAGAAATGTTCCTCTGTATATCTTCAGACGTAATCATTTCATTATCAGAATGCTATGTCATTTGAACAGATGCGTGTTATAGACAACGCTTTTAAAACTCAGTAGTGTAAACATCAGCTAAAATTTCACCAAAAATATTTTTGTTAGGTATATCATCCGAATTTGACTATACTTTTGTATAGAATAATCTCACTGCGAGATTAGGTACATTATCTGGCATCGTTATTTTAGTGAGGTTTGATTATACTATCTAAATCACTTCCACTCAGGATTGCATGTTATTGTTATGAACATATCAAGCTGATCATATTTCCTCATAATCAACATTGCGTCTAGATCATGTTGTAATATGTATCGATGTTCTTAAATGTATGTAGATAATAATATGTAATGATTACTAATGTTGTCTTCATCTAAAAATTTTCGTAGATTTTTTTCTTTTGTTTTCAAATGGGCCGAGGAAGGGAAATATTAAAAAGACTCCTATGGTCCTAGGGACTGTAGGAAGTGTCGGAATCTTCCGTGTGCCTACCGACTAAGACTAACCTTCTTGCATGAGGACCAGTGCGAAGCACTATGCCTCCCTAGAAGACAAGGGAATTCGGGTTGAAAAGAGGGTGATGGAAAATAACAGAGAGATTCGATGGCCAGCTCTTAATTAAAGGGATAAGAATAGTGGCTCTTACGCGTCTGGGCAAAGCTTAAAGAGATCTAATGAGGTGTTCACTGGCTGATAGTAAGAACTTATATTATGCAAATGTTATAGGATTTATTTATAGTCATCTGGAGCTAGGTGACTGAAATAGCTGGATGAAGATATAGTTACATATTAATTAATTGTTTACATGATTTATATATATTTCTTGATTGTTTATTGCCAGAGCATGACAGATTTCAGCATAAAAATCAAAGTTACGGCTCATAAAAACTTGATTTCTTTCAAGAAGGTAGTAATAGTATAAAAAAACCAGTGTGCATGTATTCATGTAATAATTTGTCTACGAACTAAATAAATTATTATAAGATAAATGAATAAAAATACTAGTAGTATGTGACGCTATTAATTTTAGAATGTAACCCCGCATAAGTTACAAACCAAAAAATAGTACATTTTTTCATACATCGATTTTAGCCTTACTTTGTTCTATAACTTAGGTTACAGAATCATGTGGAATAATAGTACTTTTCGATACTAGTGTTATAAATTAGTTTTCTTCTCGTGTGGATGTTTGCGCCCGAGCGAAGCGAGGGTGACAAGTTCACACGAGGAGAAAATCAGTTTATAACACTAGTGCCGAACAATACTTTATGACACAACGTGTTATAGTTCACACGAGGAGAAAATCAGTTTATAACACTAGTGCCGAACAATACTTTATGACACAACGTGTTATAAGTTTGATTTTGACACGCTTCTTTTTGCACAGCGTATCCTAAAATCGCACTGAGAGCACGGCGTGTCATAAATAGATTTTACCGGATTTAATTGATAATCTTGCTTTCAAATCTCTTGCGTGGTTTGTCCAGCCAATGAGGCCGGAGACTACTAGATCGATGCGCTGCGTGGTGGCTAAAAAAGCAAGTGCTACTAACCTCACTAAGGGACCCATCGGCAGCCACAGGATTTTTTAGACCTGTGTATATGACTATGGTTCAGATGCATCAGGCGGGGGCTGGGGCGCTACGGATGCACAGTGGCGGATTTCTTTTTTTTTTACAAACCCAATATCTTGAGATGGAAAATAAGCAATTCCAAAATTCTTCTTGAAGCATAAAGCTGAGATGAAATTAGATAAAAAAATTATAGAGAAATTAAGAACGTTAAATCCTAAACTCGAAATAAATAGAATAGCCTAAAAAAACTTTAGAACATAATTTTAAAAAAGTCTGAATGACCTTGATATCGATCATCACTTGTATATACAATACTATTATGATAAAATAGTAAGTTAAATTTCCTTAAACACAACCTAAAAGCCTAAAATTTTGAATTCTTAGTGTTGAAAACCCCAAATCAGGAGAATGAAAAGTAGTAACTTGAAAATTCTTGTTGGAGCATAAAGCTGAGGTGATAGCAAATAAAAAAAAAAAACCATGAGAATTTGGGATCGTACAATCCTTACCTCTAAACTAATAGAATATTATCAAAAAAAAACTTTTTTAGAACGGAATTTGAAAAAAAGGCTGGCTTTCTGTTGGAGTGATTATTGCTCGACGATACAATACTAATATAACAAAATCTTGAATTGAATTTTCTTAAACATAACCTTAAATCCTAGGAATTCGAATTTTTAGTGTTAAAAACCGTAAATCTTAAGAATGAGAAGAGGTAATTTAGATACTTTTGTTGGAGCATAAAGCAAAGCTGATAGTGAATAAGATAAAACTGTAGATAGTTTCGAACAGTTAAATCCTGACCTCTAAATCAATAGAATTATCTCAAAAAAAACAACCTTTTTTAGTATAGCATAAAAAAAACCGCTGAATAGCCTTTACAATGATTATTCCTCAAAGATATAATACTAGTATGGCAAAATGTAAAGTTTAATTTTCTTTAACATAGCCTAAAAGTCTGAAATAATAAATTTCTAGGGTAAAAACCTCATTTCTCGAGAATGGAAGCAGGTAGAAAAATAATTTTTTTCTTATTTTCTTTGTTATTGCGTCTGGATCTAAGGAAAAATACTGCCGAAGCCTAAAAATAGAGTCCTTACCTTAAAATTAGCATTTAACAACAATTTGGTTGACAACTTGCCTATGCAAAGAGATAAAAATCTAATTCTTTTATTCACCTCTAAATTTATTGTATTCAAGAGTTGACAGTTTAAAAAGCTTAAGAAGTTGAAAACTGACCCAAAATTTTTTTTTAATGTCAATGTTATAAATATTTCGGAATCAGAAACACTTAGAAGGACAATTTTTTTTTGCTTTTTTATTATTTTGTACGTTCAACTGTTTGTAGTTTTTTTTAACAAATCTAATATTTTTTATCCTGCGCATTCTTATCACTGATAACCCAATGAACAATACAGCCTGCAGTGCTATGTGTTAATCTTCTGCTACTCATCTTTTAGATATTTAGTACTGTAAAAAAGTATTATGGTTTTCAGCTGATTAGATTTTTTTCAATCGTGATGTTAATTAATCGATGAGACATACACAGAAGAAAAGAAATAGTACTTGTTCAAAGATTCTAAAGAAAAGTCTATCGACTAGACCAATTACTTAATCTGTACATCCTCAGAAAAAATTAATTAATACTCTGTTAAAAAAAAAACAACATATGAAAATCACATGGAAAAATTACATGATGTCATGTATTTTTCATATGGTTCACGTCATGATTTTACTCCATTTCCATGTGGTTTTGGTCTCAAATCACTGCTTAGTTTCTAAACTATACGATTTTTAAAAAAATGAGGAAGTATCTCTAAGTGTACAAATTGTACAGCATACATGGAATATAATTCCTTTTTTTAAATCCATTAAACTAACACTTTTAAAATTATTTAGAAAAATCACATGGTTTTTTGAAAACCTCATGGTTTTTTTAAAACCACATGTCTTAAGCCATGTGTTGATTTAAGTGAAAATACTACATGAAACCGGAGTGGTCAAACCACATATTTGTACATGGTCTTTGCATGTGGTTTTACCATGTGGTATTAGGACATGGTTTTTTTTAACAGTGTAGGGGAATACAGTGTCAGTACATTTCCCCATGATATAAATCTACTAACCTCATGCATTGGAGCCCAAGTAAATAAGAGCATACACTTTTTGCTTTGTATATTTGAAATATACTCATTTTAAGAGGTAAACGGCAGTACAAGAAAGAGGGCCTATCTCTATTCCTTTTTGATGTGATTTATGTACAGTATAAATAAGCAATAATCAGGATGCCCAACCTACTCTCTTTCCTTGAATAAACTTTTAATATTGATGAATGTAATAATAAGAAAAAAAATCTTTATAGTTTATTTACCAGAGCTTCCCTTAATATTACTGTTTTAAAACTTTGTAAAAAATGGGCGAACTTGCTAATTGTCTACTAAACTTACCAATTTTCGCAAATATGTTTAACAAGAAACTGCAGAAATCAGATCATCAATAAACATCAATTATGCTAATTTTGACTAAGTTTGTTTATCCTTCAAACAAATAAGTAGCTAAACAGTTGCATTTATGCACTGTGAGTTTAGTGGTTTTGGAAAATATTTTGATTCATTCATCAAACAACAGTTCATACTTTACAGTCAGGCATATTGAGTCACCTAGGATTAGTTGCTTGGGATATGTACACTATTCATCAACAGTAGTGTGTACAGAGATACAGGGGATAAAATGCTTGAAACTTGAATTATTTAGTTTATTAAAAAATAGTGTAGTCAGTACATCATACGGGGTAAGTAAGTATTTAATTGTTGGGATGTGCCTTTTCTATATTTATTTTTGACTCAACATCAAAGCAAACTAAAAGATGAAAAACTTTAACTTCCAACTTGTTAACGTTTCTAGATTATGCACGCAATCAAAATTTCATACAAAATTTTAAGGTAAGGCTTCTAGCTTCAGGAAATTTTCCAATTTATCTGCATTGCTGTCGTAAATAAGAAGATTGACAATAAACAAATTTAGTTCTCTGTTTTTGTGCTCGTAAGATATTGAAGAAAGGTGGCTCATTGTTTATTTTTGGATAGGGTTTGTTTTTCTCGTCCTCCCAAATATTTATTTTCTGAGTCTGTGCTAAACAATGACTAAATCTTAAGAAAACTATTCTCATATTTGTTTGCATTTGCGAAATGTTCATGAAATTGAAAATTGGTTAAAATTTTCCGATCGATTCTAATTTCGGAGCTCTTTTTAATGTTTTCTCGTTTTTTTCATAGATAAGGAATCAAAAAAAATTTAGCTTTGTGCGAGTTTGCAGAAGTAAGATTTTTATAAAACTGGGGTGAAAATGGATTTTAGGTTAGGGTTTTATTTTCTGGTATCCTTAATATGATTTCCTGGAACTATTTTTAACAACAAATAGATAGGGAAAATAATATTCTTTTTAGTGTTAGCCTTTGTAAAATGTTGATAAAACTGACAATTAATAAAGATTTTTAGGTTAGGTTTTTAATTTTGTGCATTTTTTAACTTTTTTTACATTTATGTAATAAATCTGGAAGGAAAATAAGAAAAAAATCAGCTCTCTATGTCTTTGTGCTGGCAAGATATCCAAGAAGTCTCTATTTAATAATAATTTTTAGGTTAAGTTCTAATGTCTTGACCTTCTTAGCATGTTTTCATAATTTTATACGAAATAACAAAGAGACAAAAAAAGTTATGCTTCTAACTGTTTCCGTTACCGAGATATTCATAAAATTAACATTTAAAAAAAATTTACAGGTTACATCTGACTGCTGGAGCTTCTGTAACATTTGAATTAGAAATACAATAAATTGGGAGATAAATAAAATCAATTAGCTTTTTATCCCTTTGCATGAGCAAAATATCACAAAATTGGTGTTCAATGCTAATTTTTATGTTAGGATTCTATTTTTAGGCTTTGGAAGTATTTTTATTTCAGTCCAGATGCGATAACAAAAAAAAAAAATGAACTATCTATCTGCTTTCGATCTCGAGATATCAGGTTTTAATACTAGAAAATAAAAATTTAGGCTTTTAGGTTATGTTATAGGAGAAAATTGAACTTATCGATTTGTCATGTTAGTAATATATCTTGAAGAAATAATCATTTTAACAGTAATCCAGCCTTCTTTTCAATATTATGTTCCAAACAATTTTTTTTTTAAGAATATTCTATTAATTTGTAGGTTAGGATTGTTCGTTCCAAAATTTTTTATAGTTTTTTCTTATTCGTTATCGTATCAGCTTTCTTCTTTAACAAGAATTCGTAAATGACCTCTTTTTATTCTCAAGATTTTAGGTTTTCAACACTAGATATTCCGAATTGCAGGCTTTTAGGTTATGTTAAAGAAAATCAAGCTTAATATTTTGTGAACATAATAGTTTTGTATCTTCGAGGAATGATTATTATGAAGGTAATTTAGCCAGTTTTTTTAAATTTTGGTCTAATTTTTTTTTTTTCATTAATGTTTTTTAGTAAACAAAAAATCATAAGCATAATCATCAGAGTCCACGGGTAGTTCTTTTAGCGAATGATTCTAAAGTGTGTTACTTACCAAGACAAGTTCCTTGTGTGATTTTCACGAAACGACTTAACAATTTTGTGAGTGCTTTGTTGGACTTCTTAGGAGAACATGTCTATAGGTAAAATAAGCCTTTTGATGATTTTAAAGCCGTGTAGCAATAGCATGTGCATTGTAGTAGGTATGTGGTACTAATCGTATAGCTGAGCGTATCGTTTAGCTGCATGCAGACAATAAGTTTTAAGGTTTTCGGTACATATGTCTTTGTTTCATGATATAACGGCCAATATGACTTTTAACATATTCAAAAGATCTTAACCAAATCCTAACAACATATTTATTTTGTCAATATTTATCCAAACACTTGCTTTAAACAATTTTTTTCACGAAATAAATATTATATTTGTAAAATAAAACCTTACAAACCAGAGAAGGTATGTACTGCTTGCCTTTTAAAAATACTTTAATTTGTATTTGGTTAAACAATTGATTTAAAAGATTTTTTTTGTACGAAATTATTATATTTGTAAAGATAAACCTTATAAACTATAGAAAGTATGTGCCACTTGTCTTTTCAAAATTTTTAATCCATGCTTATGTAAACTATTTGTTTAAACCAATTCTTTGGGCAAAATTAATAATATCTTTGTAAAGAAAAACCCTGAAAACCATAGAAATTATGTGCCTTTTATTTTTTACTCATTATTTAAATCTATTATTATTTAAACGATTTATTTTAACAATTATTTTCAACAATTTTTTTGCATAATATATATAACGTTCGAAAAAAAAACCCTAATAACCATGTAAAGTATGTGCTGCTTGTTTTAAAAATATTCTTACTCATTTTATGTTTATTTATAAAAATTTATTTGAACAATTTTTTTCTTTCAAAATTCATGTCATATTCGTGTTTTTTCTTCAAGTTCATATTCGTATTTAGCGACCCCAAAAACCATCAAAAACAGTTTTCCAATTTATATAATTTAAATATATCTAAAAATTACATCTTAATAATCAGGTTATGGTACAGTAATGACATCAGTGCCACCTACATGATACATGTTACAATGTAGACATGCAAGAGAAATAGATTCTTAAACTACAGAATGAGACGAGAAAAACCATACCAAAAAAAATTTTTTGGAGCAAAGTTTGGTTGAAGCGAAAACTTTGACACCTTTTTTTGCGTTTTGTCACAGTGTGCGTTGACGAGTAATACCCTATGCATTGAGCTCTAGTGGTAGCATATACATATAGTGGGAGGTAAGTAAGGAGCAGCTAAGTATCGATACTATTTTGAAATTTCCTGTTTACAGCCGCTTTTCGCGAAATATTTGCAGTGTTCATAATCAAAGTTAACATTATACTATATCATGCATTTTTTCCGAGCTCTTTTCACTAGTTCTCACTGTTTTTTGCTACGCCTCACCATCCTCGCGATATTAGCATTTTATAAAAAATTCGCAAAAAAAACTTCATTCATGCCATGAACTTAACACTTAGAATTTGTAAATGTTTTCAAACGTAATTAGCGTACTCAAAAATATGTAATATCAGAAATGTAACTTTTAATAAATTTCTGGAATTTCGTCCTTTGTTTACTAGCCTAGCAAGTCATAAATCAAAAAATACCATAGATCGACCTTTTTCTATTATTGCCTAACGGCAGCCTAGCTGAAGTGCGTTTCAATTACCTAGAATATCAAAGGGATGTAAAATTTATGATATACCAGATGATAGTTTAAATGACTTAGTGTACAGTAATCTAAGAAACAGTAACAAAAAATCGTTACCATGAATCATTAATGAATATGTTCCATATGATGCAAGTAATGAGTACACCTCACTATTTTTACAGAATACTCAATAGACGTTGTCAATAGATATAAAGAGGACATTGTTCACTTATGTGCGGCAAACGATTGCGTTGACATACTAAGAACTGTTATTCTGAAACATGGAATATACTGCTTGAGAAGGAAAAATTATTTTGGCTGGACACCAATAATGCACGCAGTCAGAAATAAAAACAAATCCATGGTGCAATTATTGCTTAGCTATAATACAATAGTGAATGACTTCTCATTTTTAGGTAATGTAAGTATTTCAAAATTAATACTATTGTCATTTAATTAAATAGGATACTCTAGTAATTCGATTCAGAATTAGATTTTAAAAGCCGCCTCTCCTTTAATAAAAAAAACGTAAGAGTTATTTTTTTTCCTTATCGTTTTTACAAATTGTTCGAAATTAAATCTCAAAAATTATTTTTTAACAAAAATGAAAGGTTGGGTAACTTTTATGTGCTTATATTAAAAATTTTTGATGATCTCCAATACCTTAGGAGTAAGGGTGCCTTTTTTCCCAAACAGGTGTGATGTCATGCGCGCCGGGGGCATCGCCTTCGGGGGTCCAAATTTTCCAACGGTCGTGACATCACAGGCAGCACCCGAGGAGCGGTCGGTAACTGCAAGAAAATTGAATTAGGGAATTTTGATTTCCGATACGTCGAAATCCAACCAACCGTGCTGCAGCGGAAAATTTGAATTTAAAAAAATATTTAATTTCTTAACGACATTTCAATACCGATTGCGGTAAGCCGGAAAACACGGGGTTTTCGACATTTATATTGATGCAGAGGAAAAAGTTGCAGAGTTTTGGGAAGGATTGTAAATGATAAAAGTCAACAATAAATTTAAGACAATTATTTAAAATGGACATGTGAAATTACAAAATTAGTAATTACAAATAAGTAGCAGAAACACAAAAAAACATTTACAAAATATGAATGCACATGTAAAATAATAGAGAACCAGAGTTACAAAATTAAATGTCCATTGACGAACCTCTTAAGTGCTCGTATGCATTATTTTCTAAACGAATCATCGCATTCTTAAAGTTCCATACTACCATTCACAAGATTATAGTAGCGACTCTAATATATTAAACAACTCATCCAATGTGCATGATTAAGGTCCTCTAGGGTTCTAAATTTATGCACGTATTGTACGCGTAACAATAACTCAATATATGCAAATAAACCTCGATCTACATGTTTCCACTCTTCTTTACCCTCCGTCTTCTTGCAAAGGTAATATTTTCTACAGTTTATCTCTTTTGATTTCGTGTGTCTAGGACTCAACTCAGACGACTGGGGAAATTCGCAGCCCAGTCGTTCAGAAAACCGTTCAGAAACAGAAATACAATTTTTACAATTTATGTTTGCTGTGCACTTTCTTGTTGCGTATTTTTTTTCGAAGGTCTTTGTGCGACTGTTTACATTCATTTCATGGTCCATGATCCACGTCTCCGTGTATGAAAATTTTGTGCACCATTTCATTGTAAAATAGAAGAATTTTTATACTATACTTCGTAACTAACTTTAAATTTTTCCTAAAAGTCAACAAGAATACGCATACAGGATTCAATGTACGGAAAGGACCCTAGAACCATTCGAAAATATGGCTGTAAAAAAAGGAGCAGTTACACTTCTCAAAAAGATGGACTAGTATATGAAGTGTATGCAGGGTTCTAAATAATGCAATTAAATTTTAATTCAATTACATTTTAATACAATTAAATTTATTTGCCAATTGAATCATTATAATTAATATTCAATTAACAAATAAATCCAAGTGCGTTATAAATGATACTTTATTAAAAATTAAGCGAATTATTCTTATTTGTCCATGTCCACTATACATCTTATATGTAATGAGTATGATCTTGTGGCATTTTATAAAGCTCTAAAATATCTGATGGGCGATACGTGTCTGAGTGAGATATCGTAGGTAATATCTTGTGTCCAAGAACTCTTAAAGAGAGAAGAGTTGCTTATTGATGAAAATTTTTTTAATTGATAAGGCCATTGTCTAAAAAAATAAATATAAAATGGCTGTATTTTACGTAATACTTATGCGATTTCTGCATTTAAGTTGAATAATAATCATGGCATTGATGATAACCGACATTATTGACACGACGTTACGGAGTTAATGCTTCATATAAACCGTTACAAATGCATATTTACAAGTTTGTACAGAAAATGTTATATATTATTGGCAAATGATATGCTTGCTAGTTCTGCGAAAACTTTCGTTTCCTGTTGTAAATTGAATATTCTTCAATATACACAATAGGCACAAATTATTGAAGCAAACATAGTTACTCAAACAATTTCACTGAAACTACACACCGGCAAATATTACTGCAAACATGATTTCACAAAAAGATTTCACATTACATTACTTTACCTGTCGTATACGCACTGATACATGATACCTGAACAAAGTTAAAACTCAAGATTAAATAATTTTTTTAATTTAATAACTGCAAATTATCGAATTTATACAATGCTTCAAAGCAAATATATATATATATATATATGTATAAACATTGCCATCTCAGCAGGATAAAGTGCTACATGACAATTGTAGTTTTAAAAAGTAATATGAGCATTTTAAATTAAAAATTATAACATAAAATTTTTACTACAAAATATAAGTATTACAATACAAAAAATCTTATAGAATTTGTGTTACTGTGGATCATACAACAGCTATTGTTAACTAATCAATCTCAATGTGATGGTTTTCTAATCCAACATGCATGTAACAACTTTTCTAACTATAAATTACACATGGCGCCTTTTTTATCTACAAATTGAACACAATACATACTAACACAGCAGCAGTGACATATAAACTTATTAAGTAACTGCATTTATACGTGAAATAATATGATTGGAGAAAATCGATTTATTTAATAAGTATTACACTCCACCTACTTTTGTTATATCATAGTGCAAAATGAATTATTACAGTGTGGATGAGTTAGTAACTTTTTTCAAAAAAGGTTTGATTTCTTTCAAACATTCCACTTGTTTTTAATCACAAATACGTCCGCTGTTCTCCCCACTTGTCAAAATGTTTTTTATTTCACGCAATTCTTGTGCGCATGCAGTTATTGCTCTTTCAGCAGTCTCAACAGCGTTCACTGCATCATACGCAGCAGAAACCACATTTGCTTAAAGAAAGTGAGTAAAATTATGTAACATACTATTACTTCCTTATTTAGTAATGATCACATGATAGTTTTTAGAATACCTCTTTTATAAAAATCGGTTGTTTTTGGCAATGTTCGACGATGTTGGAGGGCTTCGGTGAAAGGATTCGTCTGTAATCGGAATAATCTGGCTGTTTCCGGCAGAATTTAGCGAGAGAGTGTCTTTTGGGTGTCTTTGGACAACTTCTTTTTGGTGGGCGGGTTGTTGGGGGCTGCGAGGGGGGGTTGGGGGGCCAAAACCAAATGACAGTGTTAAAAAACACTTAGAAATCGAATAAATACACCCGAGAATTGTGTATATAGATGCAAGGGGGGTGGAGGGCCAATAAATTTCATCCTTACAACTATATATATATATGTATATAACTACATGTACACATACATATAAAAGTTGAAGATAAGAATTTTAAACTTTGATAAAAGAAAACCAGAAGAAGTAAAAAAGTTAAATAAATTTAATGTAATCACAATAATTTATTTAGTAAATAATAAATGAACAATGTGACGTGGCAAATCCATGTCATGGGAATAAGACGTAATTCAGCAGACAAGACAAGAGGCGGTAAGATGTTCGATAGTCCTATCCCATCCCATGCCCATGTATCTGATCCAACTTACTCCTGCTATTAGCCGTTCAGTCAATATTCAGCGGAGTGCGCAACAGCTGATATCCTTGCACATCAATATATATGTAGCTAGGGCAATGGGGCAGAGGCTCATGTGCTGGCGAGAGAGATACTCTTGCTCTTATCTGCGCGCGGTATAGACGTGTTGTACGGGATTGCTGGATTACGAAAACGTGAGTGTGAAAAATCGAGCAACTACGTGGGTAAGTTAGGTGTTGACAGCCGTCTCAGGGAACTGCTGGTCAACGGCAGCCATTAGAATCGCCTTCGCCATATCACCACCTGGGACAGCTGCGTTTAAGCGTATGCCTGTTCTCCCGGTGCCCTTTCCAGCTACGATGCCCGTGCGGCAAGACTGCGTAGAGACGGTAGGCTCACCCATTTAGATATCCTTTATGCCTAGAGCTTTGTACCGAGCAGCAGCTGCTGACCCCACATGGGTAGGGCTGAAGATGAATACAGTTGATTAGAATGTCGGATGGTAGGGCGGTTAATACTTATGCTAATTGTGGATACTAATATGAAATTAATGTAAACTTTGTTTAACATATGAGTTTAGTGTTTCTACAATTCATGTACGCTTTTAAGTATATTATGTGCCTTATCCCTACAGTCCTTTGACAGTATTTCATATGTCATGCTCTGCTACTTGAAATGAGGTGAGTAAGGCCTTACTTGTTACAGTAAATCGAAAATAATTATAAAAGTTTATGATAGGATTTTTTAAGTTTGATCAAACAAAGCCGGAAATAATCAAAAAAGTTACATAGATTTTTGCAAATACAATCATTATTCATTAAATAATAAATAAAAGATATGATATTGGAGGTGTCATCATAGGTTATACGAAAAAAAACAAAAATATTGAATAAATTAGTCGGGGATTTAATAATTTAGTTAACATATAAAAAAAATTATAAATGTTCATCACAATATTGTAAATATTAATATTAAAAAAAGTTTCAACTAATCAGTAGTAATGTGGACATTTGGAACGAACTATACCCGTAGTTTAGTAGTTATCCCGATAGCTTAGTAGTTATACCTCTAAGCCAGAAGTCTCGAGGTTGTGGCTTTAAATTCACAGTCTGGAAATTGTTTTTTTTTTTCGCTTTTTTACTGTTTTTTTTCCCGTTTAACTTATCGCTGTTATCCAAAAGTGCCTAGTGTGCCGAAAAAAAGTTTTACTTTAAAAAGAGCTAGAAATGGACACAACCATGATAGCTGTTACATTTTTCACTATATAAGCATCAACATGTATGAGAGAGGGACAACTACGCCTTTTATCTTTTGCACATGCAGGTATCCTCCATACTTTCTGTCAACATGATAATCAAGAAGGGATGTCCTCGTATTCTAATAAACACCATGGTCAAAGTAGCATCCAAGGAGATAACTTGTAGGAAGACGTGAAAGTAGATAGATTATTTAAGATTACACTGGCAACGCATTTCCTTTGAGAGATATTTATTATGATATTTTTACTTCTTTTTATCTACTTTTAAAACTCTTTTACCTAAAGAATATGCTGGAATTTTTTTTTGACCTCTATCGCAGAAATAATTATGGATCTCTCTCCGTATAAATAATGAAGAGAGTATTTCTTTCATCTTCTCCGCAGGAATAACGGAGATAGTATTTTTGTGTCTTTTTTACAAAGTTACACTCTGTGATATAGATCGCGTAGATAATTTACATGATGTGTGTCAGAAATTTTTAGTTCTACAGCTTTAAAATAGCACTGAAAATATCGACTAGTAATATTAGAAGGTATCAGGAACGGCTCATTTTCCATGCTCTGAAACGCCCGGTGAGAATTTTAGAAGATAAACTACGCGTGCATTCTGCAGCAGAAGCTGCAGCTGTACAAGCAGTCGTGGTCAAGTAAGCACTAATAGTAGCATTTAAAGCTAACATTCATGAAGCTGCACTAGCAGGAGCAGCTGAGCTAGCACCACCAATAGCAGCTGAACCTAACATTCATGAAGATGCAGTAGCAGCAGAAGCACCATTAGTGGAAAATGGTATAATTTAAGTCTACTCACTTTCTTTAAAAAGTAATTTTCTCTATCTCATAGACGAAAGTGCGAAGTTCCACCTTCTGTGGAGAAAGTATTTCCGTCTTCCTGGTGGGCAGCATCGATGCACTGGAAAAAAGGTTCATCGAAGATATCACAGAATTTTTAAATGATGTGTTTCAAAAATTATTTGAACTCTAAATACTCGAAATAATAACGGCTACACTGAAACAATATCGATGTAGCGGCTGCCCCCGTACGGGTATAGGTGATATCGAATACACGTATAGCTCAAGCTTCGGGCTTCAGTGTAATGAGAGTGTTAGAGCTGATCTCTCTGAGCTTGATGCCAGGCATTTCCAAGCTTGTAGTGTGCAACTTCCAAATTAAAAATATTTTACTTTAATGATTGTCTGAACTTCTGTATTCGCTGTCTGCAGTAAACTGAAACAGCGCCTGGTGAAAATTGGTGGTACTGGATAACACGAGTACATGGTTTCTTATGGGCTGCGAAAGTCGATGGTTATTTTTTTTCAATTGTAACGCATCTTTGACACCTAAAATAAAGATTTTTAGTGTCCACAGTTTGTTTCAAACTGTTCTCAACTCCTTTTAAAAAATATGAAGAACGAGGTTGAAAAAAATGTTTTTATTTATGAATTCGATTAATAGCGTGTTGACAGACTGATGAATTGAAGGAAACTGACGTTCGTTTTACAGCGACAAATAACAAGCAAAAAGAGTCGCGCATTTGTCTTGACAATGTCTCTTATCAATTAATAAGAAAAAAATGAAGAAACGCTTCTCGACCGAAAGTCTGTGTACAAATCTATTTGCCCGTACACTCCGTGGCTCTCCTCATCTGATCAACTCTCAGAGTTGCTGAGGAGAGAAAAAGCCCCCCCGACCGACCATCATGTGATTGATCGCGATGCGGTCTTCACACAGGCTTTCTACGTATCCTGTGTTATAATACGGCTTTTCTTAATTATAATTTAACATTGATTTCGAATTTATAAACAAGTAAATGCAGAAAATGAATCATAACAATAAGAAATCGTGATGAACTACACAAACATTACACAATATTTTTTTCACTTTAAAAAAAATGTATTTAAGATGTAACAAAACATTATTTTACGTTTAAAACAAATGATCGACATTTAAAACCCTCATTTTAGATGTTAAAAATATGTTAGAGTTGCGTAAAAAAATTATTAAAGATGGTGATCCACAAGAGACCATGGACTTGTACTATCCAGCACCGTAGTTTTTCCCCTGCAGGTGGCACTGTTTTAGATTACTCCACACAGCGAATTCTAATTTCTGATGCATATCTATAAAACATTGTAGTGTTCAATAAATCATTTTAAAATCTTATAGTTTAAAAAAGTTTAATGTAATCTACATCAAATTGTTTTTTAGTGCAGAGTACACACCTGATAGCGTTAACCTCATGGCTGGAATGTGGCTGTAAGGATTTTGAACTTTCTAGCCAACGTTCTTTCACCCAGGGATAGAGAAAAACATTATTTCTTACACGGAAAGAAAACGAAACACCTGCACGTACGTTATGACTCTCACTGTCAACTATAACATCAAAGGGGTGAAAGTCATAGTTTAGCAGAAGAGAGAAACAAATTGAGTACATGACTCGGTAGTAAAGTACTGCATCAACTCTTGGGCGTGACCTGCCACCTGAGTCACAGGCAGCAGGGCGAGAGAAAGAAGGGGGAGAGATAGTGAGAAAGAGATATTGACGTACTTTTTGAAAATTATAAACTCCACCCTCTTCACTTGCCCCGTTATATTTTAATATGAAAATGTGAATAAATCAAACTTGGATATATAGGGCATAAATCTTACTTTTATTGTGGTCAATATTTCGTTGCATAATAGCAACCTCTTCAGGACCTATGTAATGATATTAAAAAACTTAAAAATAACATAAAAACAATAATATTATATAATAAATAATTTAAAATACAAAATCATCTATAATGCATACCAAACATGATGTATGTGCAGCAAACATAATACTGTGAGACACGCAACGTCTTATGTAAGTCATGGATAAATTTTTTATTTCATATAATATCAACGAGTACATTGAGATTTAATTTATTGAAAAAAACATTCTTAATATAAATTGCCCATGTTTATTGAGCATGACTATGTCAAAGAGTGAATATGAAACTTAAGATTTAATAACTAAAAATAGGTCAATCAGTGTTAAGTAATGTACATTTATGGTAATGAGCAGGGGATATTAAATGACTTTGATGTTTGAGTAAATTAAGTTTGACATTTGAAACATAGTTTTAGGAGTATGAAACGATATTATAATCTTGAAAGTTTATGAAACTATAGAACTAAATCGGTTTGAATAAGCTTTCTAATGTATGTGCCTTCATGGTCATGGGCAGAAGATATTAAATGACTTTGATGTTTGAATAAAGTAAATTTGAAATTTGAAACATAGTTTAAGGAGTATAAAACTCTATTGTAATCTTGAAAGTTTATGAAACCACGGAATTATATTTAGAACCAAAAAAATCTATTTTGTAATATAAAAATAATTCTAATGGAACGTACGAATTAATATACTATGCAGGTATATGTTTTGTAATGTTAGTTATGAAATTTGAGTATGATTTTGATAATTTATACAAATCATTTTTTCTATTACTATTGTTGTTGTACCAAAAAATATATAACATTTCAATAAATTCTCTACCAAACTGAGGATTAACGGTATCTCAAATTTGGATCTTTTTGGAATCATCAAATGTAAATGAATGGCCAGTATTACGAGAGTGTAAGACAAAAACTGAAGATTTATCATCTATATTATAAGCCCTGCTCTGTTCACCTACTCTTCTACCTAAAGTACGAGAGGTCTGACCAATATAACTAACATCCCCATCTACACAATTAATCTTATGAATAACAGAATGTTTATGAAATTTATTTATTTCTTGGATCCTTACCTAAACGTGTGATGGACGAAAATTTATTATTAATTGAATAAGAGACACTAAACCCATTTATTTTGAAAATATGTGCAACATATTAGATGAGACGTTGCGTGTCTCACAGTAATATGTTTGCTACACATACATGATGTTTGATATGCATTATAGATACTTTTGTTTTAAATTATTTATTATATAATATTATTGTTTTTATGTTATTTTTAAGTTTTTTATTGTAATTACATAGGTCCTGAAGAGGTTACTATTATGCAACGAAATATTGACCACAATAAAAGAAAGATTTATGCCCTAGATATCCAAGTTTAATTTATTCACATTTTCATATTGACGTACTTTCTTTCTTAGAGACGTAATATAATACTTTCTGTTTGTACATAAACATTATTGCTTCTTTATAGAAGCACTTATGCCACCATCGCTTCTTAGATTTACCATTACTACCACATTCACTATCAGATTCATGGTCAAGGGAATAAAGCTGGGCTTTTTTGGACTTACAGCTAACTCATGCAGCAATAAATGAATAAAAAGTAAACAATTATTTGCCCGCATTACATGCAACTGCGTCAGTAAAAGAACAAGAAACATCTGTTCCATTAACATCACAAAATTCTATAATGCCGCTAAATATGCAACCACTATCATTCGTACTGCAACATTCATCTTTATCAGAGCAAGATTAAATGCTATCTTTGTCCGATAATCTCGAGGAATGCATTGACGAGGAATACAGGGGCTGGCACGCAAAGTGCGCAGAGGGGTAACTGGTTTTTTGGGCCTTACTTATTGACTATTCTCTAAGTTCTAGCGAGTTGAACGTAACACTGTGATAAGATCCTAAACATTCTTGTCGTAGGTACGGTGACTGACTGGAGTGTCTTAAAAGATCTTTTTTTACAGTAAAAATCATATTTACGAGAACCTGATAAAACTGAAACCAGCAGAAAAATTCCAGCAAGGATACACAAAACTTTTTTGTTCCGTACTCGCTTTTAAAACTAGCTCTCCATTAGTTATTTATTTGAATTATTAGTACTAGAAGTTTTTTGCATTGTTTAATAGATTGAAAAAATTTTCAGGAGTAGAAAAGACTAGACTAAAAAAAGAGGAGCAGTCGCGGGACTGTCGGTAGAAGCTATGCTTCTTTGCCATAATAAAAATATTGAATTAAGAATATAAAAGAAATTACTGTAATAATATAATAAAAATATGTCAATAAGATTTTTTGTATAAATAACAAATTTATTTTACTAATGATATAATTTGTATCAGTAAATGTCATGTTAGGATTATAAAAAATATATGCTTACACATTCATTCATTATTATTTAGAGAATTTATCGGTTAGTACCGTGGTACGTCTGATTTTCTCTCTCTCTCTTTCACTCTCTACGTAGGCATGCACGTACATATGCATATTAAGGTAGTACTTGCGATACTGGAACAACGGTTTGAATTTTGATGAAATTTGGCTCACTGATAGATGTTGATGTAAAAATGACTCAGCTGAAATTCTGTGAACTTTAACAGCATAGGGAAAAAATTATAAACATTTGAATTTTCATGTGTTTAATATAGAACCTTATGAAAATATCAGTTAAATTCTCTTTGCACGTAAATGACTGTTATAATTTTAATTAAAATTGATATATTAGAAACTGAAGACATAAAGTGTATTTTGTTCACTTCACAATTTCGATTTACAGGAGAGAGAAATGAATATCAGACCAAATAGATGATTATCTTTCCATACATATAGGTCACATCCATAGACTTGACAGCCAAAAATACGAGGTTAAGCGACTTAGCGCATATTTGACTACCGCAGTATCGCTAGTACTAGCTTATTAAAAAAACTCATTGGTCGTGGTGCCACTCAGCTGTTTAGCATACATGACTGACTCACTGACCGTGACTGTACTATACCTATACTATACATACATATACACGCACACTATATGCATACACGCTCGCACGTTTTGCTTACGCGAGCGTTTATGAGGTATGCTTGACAGCGAATTTTAGCCAGTGCAGGCGACCCGCGACAGCCCGAAATTAGCTTACGAACATACCTATATGTATAGGTATTTCTATAACCTGCGCAAAAGCAGCACAGTGAACAGCTTTCTCTCTCTCTCCCCCCTAACTTGCCTTCTCTCGGCTCACTCCAGCTTGCCCCGCCCGTGCCAGCCCGCCCCTTTCGCTCACCTGTTCTCTCGTCCTCTCTCACTCGCTCTACCTATAGCGCGAGAAATTGGGAAGTGGAGTGGGGATCTTACTCTACTGTCGTTTTTTCTAGTTAGGTGCATAAGAAGCATAGCTTCAAAAAATCGCTTAGTCTAGGTATTTTTTGGGTGAGCAGACTTTAGTGAGTTTTTAGGCTGTAAAAAGAGCTAGTAGAAAGTTCAATGACTAAATCTAACGCAAAGTTATCTGTACCATCATGAAATATAAGAAAATTTTTTCGTCTGTATAAAACAGGTAATTTTTTTAAAGTACTATTTCCGAAGGGACTCTTTAAGGGAGTTCACCTCTTGGGCACCGGCACAACAAGTTACGGAGCCCAGTACTAGTGATAAGTGTAATTACTAAAAAAAAAATTATTACTCAACACATTGATAAACTCGAATTTTTTATGTTCTTTAAATGAAAAAGATTATTGTGATTCAATGCAGTGAACCAAAAAAAGAAGTTCAAATTTGTTTAAACTCTTTTACTACAACTTGTTCAATTATTCAATATTTAATATATAGAACGTGGCTTCTATACTCGATTTTTTAAATGGAAATATTTTTCAGTGCGTGTGTGTGCAAATAAATTGCACTCACACATGCATACGCATTGACTTTGTACCAAGCAAGTTGAACCCTCTGCTGGAATTCATACTTGGCGCCTCCCTTAATATAGAGTTCAATGTTTAATGTGCGGGAAGTTCAATGTTTGTAGTACAGGAGTTTAATTACATTTGAATGAATTCTGGCATACGACTGAAATAAAATTCCAATTGTCACATGCTATATTAATCTCGTCCTTGCGGTTATATATGCGTATCAGTGTAAGTGTTAGACGTGTTTGTATGGAGCTAGATCGCTAGCACGCTACATTGACGAGTCCGACCTAGCGAATCCCATCCTTTTACTCACATCTTCCAAATTTTTGCTTTCCTACACTTCGCGCTCTTTATTAATGAAAGCACCAAGTATGAATCTCAACAGAGGGGTGAACTTGCTTGGTATGAAGTCAATGCGTATGCACGTGTGGGTGCAATTCATTTGCATACACACACACGTTAAAAGAAATTCTTTTTGAAAAATTGAGTATAGAAGCTGCGTTCTATATATATTTAAAAAGAAGTGTATTATTAATGTAAACTGTGAAAAGAGCATCGCAACATCCGTGCCTGAAAGGACGGCTCCTAATCTTACTTGTATATTTAGTAATACTTCAAAGCAGGCTTTCTTCTTAAACTTTATAAAACTCTTATAATTGCTCTTTTACAATACTCTAAATTGTTCTAAGAAAAATCAGGGCTGTTCTTACGCAAGCACGAAACACATAGTTAAAATTATTCCGTAATCTGAGTATTTTAAATGCATAAAAAAAAATGGTGAAAGTTATAACAGAGCTTGATTTTTAAGTTTCCCACAAGGAGTAATAATACCCTTTCTCCACTCATAGGCTCTTAATAGCTCTAAAACAATAAAAATTATTTTCTACAATTGTAAATAATATGCTTATACAGTTTTATTAAAATCTTATCATTTTCATTTTGCGTGTAAACTCCCTTAGAGGGGCTAGAAATCATTTTCGCTAGTTTTTAGCGAAACAAACAATTCAAGAGATTTTATCCTCGAAAAATCCAAAAACTTATTTAAAATATGATAAGAAATCATTAAAACCCTTATGTAGAATTAAACAGGGCTGAATTTGCAATTGTCATTTTCCCAAGCCGACTCCGAGAGAGCACTAAAAGTAATATGCGCTGGTAATTTTCTGCTTTTATTCAATAAAAAAATTAATAAATAACATACTCCGATAGTTTAAAATGGGAAAAAGGATATTTTATACTCCATAAAGTGGGATCATTATTAAGAAGAGTTAAACTATTTTACGCAAATTGTAAAAAAAACTTACGTCTTCTTTCAAGGACGGTGTGAGTAAATAGAAAAAACCTTATTTTAAATTTCGTAAATAATTAATAAAAAAATTACCTACCGCTCAGTCCAAGAGAATAAGTATTCTGACGTGGGCTGTTGGCAGGAGTTCAGAGTTATTGAATAACTCCTAAAAACTCCCTATCTTCAACATGGGAGTTTTTCGGAGTTATTCAAAAACTCTGAACAACGCACAGAGACGCAGGGTGGCGAGACCCCACTATTATATGTGTATGATGGGAATATTTATAACAATACATATTAGAATTCAGTTGAGTATTGTAGATGTGTGTTACTAAAATTAAATTATTAATTATTCGCCAGCACTTAAACTAACTAAATGTTCGAAGCAACAAAAAGACAGCATCATGTACACTAAAGAAGATACATTCACCGAATAACAGAAAAAGGTTACGAAACAAATGATCAGAGTAATCTTTAGAAGCTTTGTTTTGCAGTAACCTTTCATAAAATTTCAAAAAAATTTCCATAAAAAATTTCAACTCCAATACATACATACATATACATATATATACACACATATATATATATATATATATATATATATATATATATATATACTTTGATACGCAAGGTATGAAAGCATCTTGCATATGATTGAAATAATAAACCAGAACTTACTATTATTTCTTGTGGGAGAATATTGTTTCTCTTGAGACCAAGAAGTCGAAGCCTGTCTGGAGCAGATTCTTTTGTTAATTTACGTCTCTTCATATCTCTCATGGTTATCCATTTTGTCCACTTATTTCGCACTTGTTGAAACTGCAAATAATTTAAAGTTACTTCGAAAAACAATTGCGTGAACGATTATTTTGCATTCTGAACATTGAGTGATTTCAATTCCGACAGTACTAAAAGTCAACGCTGAAATTGTTAAATTAAAGAATTCACATTTAGTACGTAAAAGTATTAATTATAAGTTGATTTGAATTACTTTAACACAATTATCTCGTATCCTAAATCAGAACAAAATTTGTATAAATTAAAAAAATCCTAACCTCTACAATTTCATAATAAACGAAAAATTATAGCTCTATGATTTAATGATTGCAAAAACTTTATTTAATGTTATTGAAACGCTAAACTTGCCCCAAAAGAAGTCAATGGAGGACCAACATTGACTATTTTAGACAAAATAGACGTTGTTGAACTTGCTACGTTCAAAGCCATATTTAATATACGAATGTCGATCAGTCAGTCAACCATGCAGATGCAGAAGTCTGTTTAGCAGACTACTTATTCTAATAAAAAAAAAAAAATATATATCACACCTATATAAGTATAAAAGCGGCAAAATTTTTTTGCAGCTTTTTTTTTTTTTTTTTTTGAAGGGGCGTGGAGGGTAAATCTAAAGACTTGAATGTCTAATTCTCTAAAGAAGAGTATCGGATTCACTGCATACTTGCAAAGCTTGTTCAATTTCAAATACTTGACAAACAGTAGAATTTTATGGAATAAATATGTAAAATTTAGTTATTTGTCCAAATTTAGTGTAGATTGTCCGATTCCATTAGGAAAAAAAATAAAATCTGTCAAGTCAGAGGAATGCTAACCGAATACTAAAATAAAACAATGGCAAATTGTTTCCACAGCTTCTTTATTTTGCGCTCAATCGCTTATAAACTGCATATTTATATACAGATACAGCTGACACAAATTAATTACTACATCCTTAATAAAAAATTACATTTTGACTGCACGAAAATGCGATCTAGAGTTTTTCTGTTTCTCATCAGACTTCAGTTGGAAGATTTGTTTAAAAAAAAAGCGACTGCTAGTTCATGCGTTGTAAAAAATTGTTTCATAATTTTTTTTTCCTCCAGTCATACTCTCTCCGTATAATAATTATAATAAATATTCGTTAACAAAACTAATTTTCAGCGATTGATCTTCCAACATGGTGGTGGTGCGTGTTTGGTGAATATTTGTAATATTTGTAATTAGAAAATTATTGTTACGTTTTCCATTCAGTATGTCACAAAACTAGAAGACAAATGTATACTAGAAAATTTATATACGGCGGGGAATGAATATAGAAGCACCAGGCTTTGAAATCAATAGTATATAATAGTTTGTGTTTTTGTATTTAAAAAAATGCTTGAAAGCATTAAAAAAAAATAACAATGAACAATAATTTTAGAAAATGAGATATCGCAGATATAGGATTTTTATTTTCGTATAATTAGAAAATATAATTAAGTTATTGTTGTTTTTCTTCCACGTTGTTGTTGTTGTTGTTGTTGTTGTTATGTTGTTGTTGTTGTCGTTGTTTTGTGAAACTAGTACACAAATGATCAATTAGTTGCAGTGGCGGCGCTCAGCTGGACAACAGCGCATGTCCTATAACGTCGCCTTCTCCGTCGCTCCCAGCCTTCCAGGTTAATAATCGAGTTTCATACGCGAGGCAGGCGAACTTCCTTTCCTGCGGAACTCTTTGCGATGAAAGATGTGCCGTCGGAGCCACCTGGTCAGATGGTCTAGTCGCTCAGCCACAGCCGGAAATGTGTTGCTGGCACTGCTGGAAGGAAAGGCGCGGCGCAGCGGTGGCGGTAGTGTGGGTAGTAATAGTAGGAGTGATACAGCTGCTGCAACAGCTGGCTGCACCGCCGCTGGAGAATGAAAGAGCCGGGCATCTGCGGCCGTAGGCTCGTGTGCGCGGAAACTAAGACTACTTCTTTTTCTGGGCCTTCTCAGCGGCCTTGGTGACTTTTCCAGTGACGTCCTTGAAGTTGACGGACTTGATGACACCGACAGCAACTGTTTGACGCATGTCACGGACAGCAAAACGCCCAAGGGGTGGGAACTCCTGGAAGGACTCTACGCACATGGGCTTGGTTGGGACCAAGATGACAATGGCGGCGTCACCAGACTTGATAGCCTTAGGGTTTTCCTCTGTGGTCTTGCCAGTACGACGGTCGCACTTCTCTTTGATCTCGCTGAATTTGCAGGCGATGTGGGCTGTGTGACAATCGAGCACAGGCGTGTAACCATTGCTGATTTGACCAGGGTGGTTGAGAACGATGACCTGAAATTGAGTATTTCCGTTAAACTCTCGACTGTTTTCATTTAAAACTACTAACTCCTGTTATTTTTATAAAATTTAATTTTTTTAGAACAAGCACTCAGACACATCAACCATCAAGGGAACAAGTCCTCTGGTGGAAACCGCGAATGATGAAACGAGTTGATCATCATAGTGCTATGAAAGGCTAATTGTCAACCGCTAAATAAATAAATCCTCACCTGAGCAGTAAAATCAGCAGCACCCTTGGGTGGATTGTTTTTGGAGTCGCCAGCGACGTAACCACGACGCAAGTCCTTGACGGAGACGTTTTTAACGTTAAAACCAACGTTGTCTCCGGGTACAGCTTCCGTAAGGGCTTCGTGGTGCATTTCAACAGACTTGACTTCAGTGGTCAGACCAGCTGGGGCAAAAGTGACAACCATACCAGGTTTCAAAAGACCAGTTTCGACACGGCCCACAGGTACCGTTCCGATACCACCAATCTTGTACACGTCCTGGAAAAACAACAAACGTTAGTTGGATGCAATTGACATGTAACAAAAACTTGTCCCTGAATTCAATTATCAGACGTCTTCGGCCGTCAATGGACTATGTCCTCCGGTGGAAACCGCGAATGAAGTGGTAGGCTTCTCATCATTTTGATGCAAAGCATTCGTTTACTTGAAATCATAGGAATGATTATGAAGCAGTAATTACCTGCAGGGGAAGACGGAGAGCCTTGTCAGTTGGCCTGGAGGGTGGGAGGATGGCATCGAGGGCCTCGATGAGGCATTTACCATCAGCCTTGTTTTCTTTGCGCTCGACCGCCCATCCCTTGAACCAGGGCATTTTGCTGGATGGCTCCAACATGTTGTCTCCATGCCATCCGGAGATGGGTACGAAAGCGACAGCCGCGGGATTGTAACCAATCTTCTTGATGTACGATGAGACTTCTTTCTTAATTTCCTCGAATCGGGATTCGCTGTATGGTGGCTCGGTGGAGTCCATCGTGTTGACCCCAACAATGAGCTGCGTGACACCGAGAGTGAAGGCGAGCAGAGCGTGCTCACGGGTCTGGCCATTTTTCGAGATACCGGCCTCGAACTCACCAGTACCGGCGGCTACGATCAACACGGCGCAATCAGCCTGCGATGTTCCCGTGATCATGTTCTTGATGAAATCTCTGTGTCCAGGGGCGTCGATGATGGTGACGTAGTATCTCGAGGTTTCGAACTTCCACAGAGCGATATCGATAGTGATACCACGCTCACGCTCGGCCTTCAGTTTGTCCAAGACCCACGCATATTTGAAGGAACCCTTACCCATCTGTAAATTAAAAAGCACATTATAAACCATCTCTTTCTAATCAACTAGTGGAGTGAATACTATTATCGTGAAATTCAGACGTATGTAGCCGTCACAAGACATAAGTCTTCCGGTGAAAACCGCGAATGATTGGTAAATTGTATCATCATTAAAAGTAAGATAAAGGGTAGACCAATGAGGGTTCTTTTAGACTCGTGCAATATGATATCTAATTGAAACCTTTGATCAACTGGATGGGAGTTTAGAAAACATCGTGGCTCACCTCCTGGGCTTCCTTCTCGAACTTCTCGATTGTACGCTTGTCGATACCACCGCATTTGTAGATCAAGTGACCAGTGGTGGTCGACTTTCCGGAATCTACGTGTCCAATGACGACGATGTTAATATGAATCTTCTCCTTTCCCATTTTGATTGTCTATATCGGTCTGGTTAAATCTGAAAAAGAATAAAATTACATTAGTCAGTACTTGACAAGTTTGAAACATCTGTAACTTTCAAATCGTATATTATTGCATTGGCACTTATTAAAGAAGTTCAATCAATCCAGTAAACTAATTATAAATTAAATTGGCACTCAGACGCATCAGCCGTCATCGGACAAAGTCCTCCGGTGGAAACCGCGAATGATGGGGCATGTCTATCATCACAGTGCTCCGAAAACATGTATTAGGTTAGGTAACAACAGACCACGTTGTTCAAACCCCAACGTTGCGTTTGTTGTTTAAAACCGTGATGGATTTAATCAAGTGCTAACGCAAAATAAACCACCAAAAAGTTAATGACCCGCGTGATCCTTGGGGGGGGTGGAAAGTGCCGGCAGCGTGAAAAATCCGCCGACCGCGAGCGCGCCGACAGAACGGAGCCGAATATTTTCACCGATTCGCAATATTTTCTCCTCCCCCCCCCTCCCGCTGAGACGAGCTGGCCGGTTCGCGAACCCGTACGAAATCCACGTGGCGGGCGCCTCGGCCCTGAACGTTCTCGAAACGGCAGCCATTTTGTACGTAGCGCGAGAGAGCAGGCAGCTGCCGCTGCGTTGCCAAGAGCCGTGGGAGAGCAAAGGAGAGACGAAGAGGAGAATCCTTGAACTCCTCTGCTGCTTCGGAAGCGCTGACGCTGCACCGAGTACTCGACTATGTCCTGTGCTCGGGCGAACACGCGTTCTTCAAAAAAATTGAACTAAAATCGACAAACGCGAGGAATGTGAATACTTTTTTTCGGGCGGCTGGTAGACCCCGCGAGTACAATAATAAGCGAACATCGGTCACGAACCTTTCTGCTGCCACAGTGCATAATGAGCGAGAATAAGGAAAAACAAAAAAAAACAGACGATGATCCGTGGGCGACAGAAGATTCGCACGCGAGAGAGAGAGGGACGTGCTGCTGCTGCTGCAATAATGGCACATACACACACACACCGCGTGCCGGGCGCCGGAACAATTGTGCAACGTCGCCGAGCAATAATTAATGAAGCGCCGTCGAGAAAATGA